>JAJPUD010011617.1:41215-53690 GCA_023553655.1 Myrmecobius fasciatus
CCTGCAGATAAACAGGCTGTGCAGAAAAGACACGGAGTTAGCGCGTCTCGGCTCGGGGCCCCTTCCACCCCCATCTCAACCTTGACATCTACGGAGAGGGAGGGGGGGTGCTGGCAAGGACTTCTACCATCCCCCCACCCAGCCCCAAACTGGTCTCCAGCGATTATATAAAAATTTTCCCACCTTTGCTTGGACTGGAATGGGGAGGGGAGGGGAGGGGGATGCGGCGGGCGGGTCTCGTGGCTTTCTCTTTTAAAAGTTTCCCCCACCCAACTGAACCACTGGTGGGTGGGGTGGGGGAGAAGGGGAGGGCCTTTCGAGGCCCCTGGTGCCCTGGGACAGAAACCAAGAACCTCAATGTTTCTACTCACCCAAAGACTCAGCAGTTTATCGACTCTACAATATGTCAGCACTGGAAGAGCCCTTCGTTAGGGACTGACTATCCTATTCAACCACTAATTTTACAGATAGGGAAACTGAGGGCCAAGGGGAGGACGTTAACTTATTGAAGGTCACAGTGAGTCAGTGGCAGAGCCAGGACTCCAGCCCGACTTCATATGTGATGTGGTGGAAAGGCACTGGATTTGTAGGAAGAAGTCCTAGAATAAAAAAGATGACCGGCAAACTTTCTTAAAGATCTTAACTGAATTCCAGCTTTGCTTCCTGCAGCCTGTGTGACCTTGGACAGGTCGTTTGCTCGCTCTAGTCCCAAATTTCATTAACTGTGAAATGAAGAGGTTGGAGGACGTGATCTTTCAGGCGAACTCCGACTCCAAGTCCTATGACCCAGACTGCCGGAGACATCTGGTACCTTTATTGCAGGTGATTTCACCGGCTTCCTTCAGGTGGTCAGGGAGGTTGAAGTAGAGGCACTCACCTGCCGGTTGAGCTTTTCTTTCCCCTCGGTATCCTCCACCTTTTAAATAAGCCTCACCTTACAGAGCTTTCTGCCGGAAAGCACAGAGAACCTTAAGATTATAGAATTTCTCAGGTGTGAAGGACTTTAGAGGAAAAGCAATAGATACTTTAAGATTCTTAGAAACAGGGGCTTGAGGAATGAGTGCCCTGGAAGAAGACGGAAGGTAATAGGATGAGAATGAGAGGCTCAGAACTGGGAGGACCTTTGCTAATATTACCAAGCCCCTGCTCAGAGCTCTGAGCCTCAGTTTCCTAATATGTAAAATGAAGTGTAAAGCACTGATCAATCTTAAATTTGAGTCAACATAAAGTGACAAAAAGGCAGCCATCCTTGATGCCAGGAAGACTTGGGTCAACTCCGACACAGGTTTGCTGAGTGATTCTGGACATCTCAGTTCTCAGGAATCTATGTAGCCTTTTGTAGAAATAATAGAGAAGTTGCAAGGCTGCCTTGGGAACCAGAGTTTCCTTGAGGAGTTCCCTATATGAAAAATCACTAGTCGAGTCCCTAAATCTGTCCATAAGAGTAATAATATACTTCTACAGCACTTTAAAGTTTACAAAGTTCTTTCCTCATGCCCAGCCCTGTGATATAGGCTGCACAAATGAAGGGGAGTAAAATGACCCGTTCTAAGTACAACAACTAATAAATGGAATTGAATCCAGATCTCTACCCAGGAGAATGTAACAATAGCTAGCATTTATAGAGCTGTTTAAGGTCCTTAAAAGAGCTTTACCTGTAGCATCACACTTAATCCTTGTAACAATCCTGGAGGAAAGTGTTATTATCAAGAAACTGAGGCTGAAAGTGTGGGACCAATCATGTCCACAGTCACATATTAAGTATTTGATGCAGCTTTCCAGCTAAACAAAGTGCTGTGGTCTCAAGGATTTGACTTATTTATCCTCACACCAAATCTGGGAGGGAAAAGAAATCATTAGCTCTTTTTATTGGATGGGGGGGAAAAACAGATCCAGAGAAGGGGAGGTAACTTGCTCCTGAGAGATACCCCCTAAGATGGCTGGGGGTTGGGGGGTAGGGTAAGGGGGTGGGAAGAGGGGGAGAGAAATCAGCATCCCTGAGGCTATAATCTCTAGGCTCAGGCTCTTATTCTGAGCTATACTTAGAAAGCTGAAGAGCAGAGTCCAGCAAAGACTCTCTCCACTGTGCCAGGTGGCACCCCCAGGGGCCACTGCCATTTCAGGCTTCCTTGCCTTCTACCAAGACTAGAGTCTATTCCAAACTTATCCAGCCCCACTTCTGCTGTGGGGAGCCACTCCAGAGTATTGACTAAACTCAACTCTCTGCTGTGAAAACCCAAATTTTGTGGAAATGAAAACATTTTCCTCTAGGAACTGTGCTGATCAGGACAGAAGGTCTAATTTCTTAAAAAAAAAAATCAGCTTCAGAAATAGAAGGCTAAAGAGAAGCTTAGGTGAATTGTTCCTCCAGTCAATCAATCAACATTAAGCACCTAATGCTAAGTATTGTTCTAAGTGTTGGGGATAAAAAAAAAAAAGCAAAAATATTTCTTTCCTTCAAGGAATTGACAATCTAATCAAGAGTTTACAATCTCCATATTCAAACAATAACCAAAACTATCATTGGCGGCAGATGGTCTATATTTTTACCCCAGGAAGTGCCAGTTTTGGCTGTGCCACTTACAGGAAAGCACCATCTAGTGCCTCAATTTATCTTTCTGTAATACTCTCACTTAGCTTCAAGGTGTCAGGGAAAGGATGGGCCAAAAAACTATGAGAGGATGGGTGGGGGTAGGAAGGAAATATTTCTTTAAAACAAGAGCAAGATAAGTTAGTGTTAATATGAACATCACCATGGGGGAATGAGGGGCTTTTAAACAACCAGGTAACCGTTGTCTTTGGGCTAAATAATGAATTTGAAGAACAACTTGACCCTGTCCCTGTAAGCAACTCCCCTTTCCCCTTCCTTTCCAGCTCAGGGAATGTGGACTCATTTTAAATAGGAAACAAGGCAAATATAATTAGGGAGTTCAATCTATGTCCTATCAAAGTAATAATCACAAACTGCTTTCAAAAACTCATTATAATGGAATTTTTGATCAACTAATATTTTGGAATACATCATGCCCTGCCTTCTCTTCTACTAATGTGAAAACAGGTACATCTACAACATACTCTAGTAGAAGGTAGTTAATGGATTGAGAGTAATTTGTCATAATGAAGCCTTCCTTAAGCCCATGGCGAATCCTCTATATATCTATCATATGACCAGGAAATTTCCATGTCAGCAAAAGATTATAATGAAATTGGCTAATGTTGATCTTGTTAGCTTGTATGTCAACCAACTTCGTTTTACATGTGCCAAAAAAACTGTAGACCTTCATAATTCTCAGAAGAAAAATGTGGATTCAGGAAACAACAGACTGGCAGACTTCATGTTGTTACCTGCCAAATTCCACAACATGCTAGTCACCAGATGATTGGTGATCATTGAGAGATCACTAGGAACTAACATGGGTTCATTAAGAATAACAATAACTAACAGACACAATCTCTACTATGTGTCAGGCACTATGCTAAATACAGTGATTCCTGCAACATTTGATCCTCATAGCAACCCTGGGGGAGAGGTGCTATTATTATCCCTATTTTACAGTTAAGGAAACTGAGGCGTATAGATTAAGAAATTAGCCTGGTTAGCAAGTATCTGATATTGGATTTGAATTTATGTCTTCCTGACTCCTGTCCTAGCACCCTGCTATCTTTAAGTGTAGTACAACTAGACCAATGTCTAGGTGATTGAATAAGTACACCTCAAAGGTATTGGTTAATGAATGAGTAAGTAGCAACCTGGAGGAAGATCTGGTTTTGACCCTAAAATATTTAATATTTTCATGAGGAATGAAAACTTCTATTGAAGCTCTTTTTGCAATGCTTCATCAAATCATGGATATGACCTTGAATTTTCAGAGACTGTGCTAATGAAGCACAAAGCTCTGGCAGGTTCTACCAAGCCAGAGAGATTTCAAATGTGGGCCCAGTGATGATCTGTGATTGCAGGCTGGGGCCCAGCCCAGCCAAATGCAATCAGCCCATCACCAGCAGATGAATCGCCAAGTCAGCCACAGTGAATCTCAAAAACTATCTGCAAAGGTTGTCAGTGGAGGAAAAGCCTTACATTTCCCCCACCCCTACCCCACATACACATAAGAAAACACAGATCCTTAAAAAATTCTAGTGCAAGACTATCCATTTATCAGATAGCAAGAAACTAGGAGGGATCTCTAAATGTGTTGGGTAGGGGAGTTGAGATACAGGAAGACTAGGACAAGAGTCTGACACTAATGTACTGAAATTTAACAAAGATCAGTGTAAAGATCTCTATTTAGGTTAAAAAAATTCAATTACACAACTAAATGATGGAGACAATCTGACTTGATTGTAGGTTCCCCTGAAGAATACCTGATTTACTATGACTGCACCTTTGATATGCTAGGGCAACCAAAAAAGGCTTCTTGTCCACTATTGTGGCCAATCATGGAAGGCATTGACCCACTAAAGCATATTCAGAGGAGGGTGAGCAAGATTGAATTGATGGGAAACCATATTGTAGAAGAATCTGGAGATGTTGAGGTTGGAGAAGAGAAAGATAAGTCTTCTCTTCAAATAGGCTTAAGGGTTTGTTACCCAGAAAAGGGATGAAATTTGTCCCTTTTGGCTCCAGGGAACAGAACTAATGAGAATGGCCAAAGAATAAAAGTTACAAGGGGGCAGTTTTTGGCTCATATGAGCAAAGACCTTCCAGTTATCCAACAAGGACATGGGCTACTTTGGGTTTCCTATTATCAGAAGTGGTCAAGCTAAAGTGTGATGACTGTCACCATTCAGAAATATAGTGGGGATGGGAGAAAGGTGTTAAAGGATGTCTAAGTTACTTATCCCCAAGAATATTTGATTCTGTATCTAAGATAAGTGAGACCTTGTCCTAAAGGTCTCACTGTCTAGTTGAAGAGGTAAGAAGATATAAAAAGAAAGGTCACATTAAGAAAACAAGTCTGGATATGCTAAATGAAAATGAATGGAAAGAACAGGCCATGGGACCTATCTTATAGGGCAAGGGTTCTTGGTGTCCATAAACTTTTTTTTTTTAATATCAGGATAAGTGGATCTCAATATAATTGATTTCTCTTTGAATCCTATTTTATTTACATTTATTTAAATCCTATTTTGTTTGTATTTTTAAAATATTCTTCTTTAGGTTCATGACCTTCATCAAATGGACCTAAAGGAGCCCAAGGCATAAAAAACAATTAAGAATCCCTGTTCAAAGGATTTCCAGGCTGACAGACAATATTTCACTTATTAATTAAATAACACAACGATAGATTTTTCTTTATGCATAAAGAATATGATGGCTACTTCTTCCCATCTAAGATGAAGGTTATGAGTTGTTTCTCCAGCATGAACCATCTCCATTCAATTCAATTCAGTAAACATATCTCAAGCATCTTCTGCTCATGGCAGTGTACTGGGTACCTAGAAAAGAAAGAAAAAAATTATGAAAAACAGCTCCTGCCCTCAACGAGCTAACATTCTGTTAGTCTGGTTTAAGAGAACCAGCCTTTTGCTGCCTAATAAGGGCAGTGTTTACAATGAGTGCAAAGTACATTGAGAGTTGTGTTATAGGCATTAGGAATTCCCACTTACTCTTACAATGAGCCAAGAAAGTTTGCAGGGAGGAAGTGGGACTGAAATGATGTGGGACACTGGTTAGAGTGAGAATCAAATCCTGCCTTTGTCTGCCTGTATAACACATGGGCAAGTCACTTAACCCTCTATGTGGAACAGGGATAATAATATTTTACATGCTCATAGATTTAAAATTATTTTTATGATCAATTTTGAAACCCTGCCCCCCACTTGCCCAGAGTACTTCAAATTGAAATTGTGCAATCTTTCAAAATTGTTAAATGAAACATCTTGAAATTGAGTCTAGGACCAATAGTACATGCAAATTATATTCCAGTAGTTACCCCTTTACTAAAAGCAATGACAAATTCATGCCATTTAACTTAGCACCAATATTGTCTGATGTTTTCAGCCTGGGTTTTGTTGCCCTTTAAAGTTGTCTTCATGTACATAGTTGTAGTAATTGTGCATATTGTTCTCTTAGCTCTGCTTTGTTCGTCATTGAATTCCAGGCATGGGGGAGGGCTTGTCTGAAAGCACAGAGGCAGGAAGGAGATGGAGAACATTTAGTAGTCTAGTTAGTGTGTCTGGAATGTAGAATGCCTGAAAGAAAATGATATGAAATAAGGTTGGGAAAGTAGGTTGGAACCAGATCCTGGTGGGAGGCAAATTCCAGGTTAAGGAGTTTGTAGTGTATCCCAGGGGCAATGGGGAGCCACCGACATTTTTTGAGCAGAGGATGAACTGACAGAAATTGGAGAGGAGCAAGAAAAGAGAAGGAGGCAGTGGGGAAGAGTAAGGGCAAAGTTCTGGCCCCTTCACTGGAGATATCTTTGGACCATGGTCTAGTGGAAAGAATACTAGACTTGGGTTGAAATCCCATCTCTGCCACTTACCTATGTGACTTTTGACCTTGCCAAGTCTTGTTTTACTTGTCTGGGAGAGGAGGTTGGTAAACAAGATGACCTCCAAAGTCTCTTCCATTTCAAAATCTATAATCCTATACAGATGGTCTCCATATTTGTTCAAATTTTTTTATAATCATCATGTTTGATGACTATCAAACTTGTTTATAGTCATTATATGGTTCATTTAAAGGGTCCATTACATTATGATATAATATGATTTTGTGGTCCCTTGATGTTAGGGGAGCTTCTGTTCTAACAATAAGTCAGTAAATCCTAAATCTTCTGATTTTGGAGTCTGCCTCAGGGACTTCCTACAATTCCCAATATAAGAACAACAATCTGTCTGATTCTGAATAGACCACTCTTCAGTTCATTGCTGACTGATCTGTTCAGTGATAATCAAATTCCATAGACCACCCCTCAATTCATTGCTGATCTCTTGGCCATAGAATTAACATGCCAATGATAGAAAGCTGGATAAAGTTGTCTTCTGCTTAGCACTCTGCTACTCCCTTATAAAACCTAGCTCACTGTTTTCAGCATTAATAAATCTTTTGCCACTTAAGTTGGAGACTGGGTCTACAAATTCTTTCGCTATACCTGTGATACCGACCTGGGGACCCCCAAATATTTTTGAGGTGCTTTATCCCTCAACACTTAGATTAATATAATAGTGCTCCATTAAATTGCCATAGTTCATTCAGTCGTTTCCCCAGTGGTTTGGCAGCTTTGGAAGATTCACAAATCATTCCTCATACTAAGCAACTCCCCAGGATTATTATGAGAACCAAAGTTGAGGAAAATAATGGTCACATAGTGCATTATGGTTAGAAAGCTCACTACTAAGTCATTCCAGTGGCTGAATTTAGGGGACTGTAAAAATTCCTGAAGACCATCTATCAAAAGGTGAAAAGGGGTTGACATCTACACCTCCACTAATGAGACTGCAGTTCCCTTGGAGAAGTATGGTTACAAAGCTTCTTAAATAGATTATCTTAATGGTCAAAGGATATGAACAGACAGTTTTCAGACAAAGAAATTGAAACTATTTCTAGTCATATGAAAAGGTGCTCCAAATCACTATTGATCAGAGACATGCAAATTAAGACAACTCTGAGATACCACTACACACCTATCAGATTGGCTAAAATGACAGGAAAAGATAATGACGAATGTTGGAGGGGATGTGGAAAAACTGGGACACTAATACATTGTTGGTGAACTATGAATGGATCCAGCCATTCTGGAGAGCAATTTGGAACTATGCTCAAAAAGTTATCAAACTGTGCATACCATTTGACCCAGCAGTGTTTCTTTTGGGCTTATATCCCAAAGAGATCTTAGAGGAGGGAAAGGGCCCCACATGTGTAAGAATGTTTGTGGCAGCCCTTTTTGTAGTGGCTAGAAACTGGAAACTGAATGGATGCCCATCAATTGGAGAGTGGCTGAATAAATTATGGTATATGAATGTCATGGAACATTATTGTTCTGTAAGAAACGACCAGCAGGATGATTTCAGAGAGGCCTGGAGAGACTTGCATGAACTGATGGTGAGTGAAATCAGCAGAACCAGGAGGACATTGTACACAGCAACAAGACTATACAATGATCAGTTCTGATGGACATGGTTGTCTTCAACAATGATGTAATTCAAACCAGTTCCTATTGTTCAGCGATGAAGATAGTCATATACACCCAGAGAGAGTCCTGTGGGATCTGATATGAACCACAACATAGCATTTTCACGTATTCTGTTGATGTTTGCTTGCATTTTGTTTTCCTTCTCAGATTTTTTTTTCCTTCTTGATCTGATTTTTCTTGTGCAGCAAGATAACTGTATAACTATATATACATATATTGGATTTGTCATATATTTTAACATAGTTAACATGTATTGGGGTACCTGCCATCTAAGGTGTGGGGAAGGAGAGAAAAATTTGTAGCAGAAAGTTTTGCAAGGGTCAATGTTGAAAAATTACCCATGCATATGTTTTCTAAATAAAGAGCTTTAATTTATATATATATATATATACATATATATATATATATTATCATCTTACCCTATGCAATCCCCTTCCAGCTTCCTTAGAGGAGAAAGACTACAATACAAATATTATCAGTCCTGTCTTACAATCGACCTAGGGAGACTGAACAACTTTTTCAAGTCATACAACTAATAAGTGAGAGGGCCAAAGCTAGAACTCAGGTTTTTGGACTTTAATCCCAGGGCTCTTCTGAAGGTCTCCTTGTTCTGATGAATAGTTAGGAAAACATTTCATAAGGTTTAATTCTAAATTGTAGTGGAATTTCAAAGTATCACCTAATTCATATTTTTGCTTAAAGTCAGCTCCAAGGGGGAAAAAGAACTAGAAGGACATGAGAAGTCATTGCCCTATGACTCCAATCACTATAGCCTCTGACTTCCCAGTCCAAAACACTCCTCTTAGGTCACCACTCCACTCTGTGTACTGCCTTCCTTTATTAATGTGAGCTCCTTGAGGGCAGTTTTTTTTTTTTGGCTTAATATTTGTATCAATAGTGTTTAAAACTATGCCCTACACATTGTAAACACTTAATGTATGCCCTTTACTTTATTTCCTTCCTCCTACCGTATCTCAAAATGTCAGAATCTGTCTAGTGTGTCAACTTACCAAAACTTGATAGAAACAGTGTAAAAAAGTTTTCGAATGAAGAACGTATCAGTTTTTACTTACAGTCCTGGTCTCTTTCTTCTTCCTTTCATTTCTCCCTCCTTGTCTCCTTCCTTTCCTCTTTCATTTCCTTCCCTCCCTCCTTTCTTTTCTTCTTTCCTTTCTTCCTCTCTTCCTTCTTTCCTTCCTTCCTCCCTCCCTTCTTTCTTCCTTCTCTCCTTCCCTTCCTTCCTTCCTTCTTCCTTCCTTTTCTCTCCCACTTTCCCTTCTCTCCTTTCTTTTTTCTTATTTTCTTCTTTCTTCCCCCCATCCTGTCTTTCTCTTTCTTATTTCCTCCCTTCTTATCTTTCTTTCTGGGGTGGAGAGAGGAAAAAAAAGAAGTAGAATAATGATCCTTAAATCTCAAGAGACAATGAGTAGTACTTGAAAATGTGCAAATATTGAGGTTGGGAAAGGAGACCCCAAAAGTTTGGGGTCATTGACTGATTCATGAGTGTCTCAAAAGAATTTGCAGGCTTGAACCCATTCCAAGTCAAGGGGCAAAATTTTATTGTAATTGTAACACCATTATAAAGGGGCTAAATTCCAAAAGAAATTAGCAAAGTCCTAAGAAAGACAAAACCCTTTATCTAGCTTTCTATCTCTGACATGTTAATGCTATGGCCCAGAGGAGTGGTCTCTGGAATTTATCACTGACAATATCATCAGTTAGCAATGAATTGAGGAGTGGTCTCCAGAATTTGATCATCACTGACAAGATTATCAGTCAGCAATGAATTAAAAAGTGGTCTATTCAGAATCAGACAGATGTTTGTTCTTAGATTGGGAGTGTGGGAAGTCCCTGAGGTTTGGTTCCCAAACCAGAAGAATAAGGATTTACTGACTTATTGTTAGAACAGGAGTCCCCTTAAAATCAGGAGACCACAAAATCATATTACATCACAAAGTTTGCTCCCCTCCTGATTTAACTCATGTCATGAAGGAAGCCCTGGTCCAGGAGGTAGGCTACTGAGATCTAGACTTGCCTCTCCCACTGACTCACTGTGAGAGCTTGAGCAAATCCTTTTCTCTTTCCCAACCTCAGTTTCTTCATCTATAAAATGAAAGGTTGGATTTAATCACCTCTAAGGTCCCTCCCAGCTCTAAATTTATGATCTGATGATCTCAAAGTTCTCTCGCAGCTCCAAACTTCTATCTTCTCTGTTCTGTTGTAAGTTCAGAAGGAACATTGAGCCCAGCCTCCCCCTGTGTAAGGAGGACTACATGGTTATTATAACATGGTTATTAATTTCATGTTTCTTGTAAAGGGAATAGGTCCCCTCTATTCTCTTTGTTGATCTTTCTGGCCCCTGCAAGTTGCCAAACTTAGCAGTGTAAAAGACTTCCCACTGGTGAACTACATCTCAGTGTCCACTTTCTTAGTTGGACCTCAGCCTGACTTTGGACGTCCCTAGCTCATGAATGTATGGTTGCCATTGAGCCCTGAATCCCATCCCAGCCTTTGATTTCCTGGGATTTCCTACTTAGTCGGTCTGTTCCTCCATGCTATGGCTTCTGCCTCATCTATTCTGGTTTTGACTTATAGCCTTGTAGTTTTGACAGTCCACAGCTTGATGTGGCCCCAAGGAACTTACTTAGATCCAACTTTAGTCATTCATGCTATAAGGGCTTGTATAAGATTGAGTGCTTGTCTCAGAGGCAGGATGAGATGAGTTCCCTTACTAGGTATATATCCCTGGACAAGTTGCTTAAAACTCATTCACACTTAGTCTCTTCATCTGTATAATGGAGATAATACCTCACAGGTTAGATGTGAGAATCAAATGAAACAACATATGTGAAGCACTTCATAAACCTTAGAAACTACATAAAAACTAGTTATCAATAAAATTATTATCATTATTATTGAATCTCCTCTTCTTCTGTCCTCAAAGGAAAAGGATCAGAATACTGTGAATACACCACATTCTTACATCCTTTAAAGCTTCCCACTTCCTTCGGTGACCCTGAGCCATCCATCTCCTCAGCTACCTTCCAATTAAATTTGACAAACCTTTGTTATAATACACTGTTGGGTACTAAATATACACAGTTTACAGTTAAATCAAGCACCTACTATGTACAAAGTGGTCACTGTGCCAGGCACATGGGTTAAAAGAGAAAAATAAAATAATCTCTTCCTCAAGAAGCCTACATTCTGCTGATCATAAGGAGTGGGGATTCACTTGTCCTATCCTACCCAAAAGGCAAGATAGGACCAAGAAGCCAATTTAGGCTTGGAATTAGGAAAAACTTTCTAAGGATGGGAGCTGTCCAAAAGTAGCATGACTTGCTGGAAAGACTACCGTTTTCCCCCTTAAAAATCTTCAAGTGGAGTCTGGATGACCACTTGTCCAGAATGTTATCATGGGGATTCCTTAATTAATGGATAGGATAACATGACTACTGAGATTTCTTCTAACTCTTAGATTCTGTGAATTAGGTACAGTGTCTTTTCTCATGGAATTCAGTAGGAGAAAGATATAAAGGTCAATACCATGTAATTTTATTATTTTGTTTTGTCTTATTTGTTTTGTTTTACCAGACTGATGATTCTATCAGTGCAGGGAGCTCTGGGTGAGGAAGTTCCTCTCCCAATAAATATCTGGACTTTCCAATTTTTAGAAATTTGCTTTGGATCAGTAAGAGGTCACAGAGCTAAGCTAGGGAAGGGTCTACATGTGAATTGGAGCCCAGCTCCCCTTCACTATTCTAGGCTGCCTATAATTTGCCTTTACCATAGTTAAATGTACAAGAGAAGAGTAAAACAAAGTGCTATGTGAGGTCTGATTTATCGGTAATAGAGTGAAATCAAGTGAGAATTCATGTGGTAGGCAAAATTATCAGCTTTTCTGCATCTTACAGAGTCTTCTTCCATAAGATGGATCATATGAATACTCATAACTTTCAAACCACATGGAATGAAAAACTCTCCTTAACATAGAAATCTGGCAGAAGAGATCAAAATTACATGGGACCAGAATATAGTATATAGCATCTGTGTTGTTCTTTCTGTTATTAGCAAATTATCCCAGAGATGCTTTAAGTAAGCTTGCACAAGCTCCTATCCCAATGCTTCTATTCAACTACAAAGAGCAATCATTTCATCCCCCTGCTACACAGGCCACTGAACCTTGAATATAAAAGAACAATAGTAGGCTAGTGACCTGTCCCTGGAACATTCCTATCTGAACTCCATTGAATATAAGATGAGACTGAGAATAATAAAGAAGATAAAAATAACAGCTGGTATTTACCTAGTATTTTAAGGTTTACAAAGCATCTTCT
>JAJPUD010011618.1:0-53674 GCA_023553655.1 Myrmecobius fasciatus
TGAATCTAGGAAAAACATAATTAGATAATTAATATTTGGCCCTTGGGTTAGGAGGCAGCTGTTTTGAGAAAAATCAAACATGCTTGCCTTAACAGGAATTGCTGAAAGTCTCTATTGTATAATCCCAAATAATAAACAACTACTATGGAGTGTCTTATTTTTTCCTCTGGGGGATCTTACAAACAACAATCTCCATTTAGAACTGTATTATGGAATTTCTAAGGAATGTGACTAATAAGATAGAGTTCTACACATTTCCAATTATGACTAATAGAAAAAAAAGGAAAGAGAGAAAGGAAAGAAAGAGAAAAAAAGAGGGAAGGTGAAGGAAAAAGGGAAGGAAGAGAGCTGAGAAGGGGAAAGCAGGCAAGGAAGAAGGGAAGGAGAGAAGAAAGAGAGAGGGGAGGAAAGGAGATAGGGAGGCAAAGAAAGAAGGAAAGGAAAAGAGAGAAGGAAAGGAAAGGAAAGAAGGAAAGGAAAGGAAAGGAAAAGAGAAAGGAAAGGAGAAAGGAAAGGAAAAAGGAAAGGAAAGGAGAAAGAAGAAAGGAGAAAGGAGAAAGGAGAAAGGAGAAAAAAGAAAGGGAAAAGGGAAAGAAAAGGAAAAGGAAAAGAAAGAGGAAAGGAAAGGGGAAAGGAAAACAGGGAAAGGAAAAAGGAAAGGAAATATGATCCAGAGGTGTAACAATTTCTGATAAATGAACAGGATATAAACATGGTAACAGTTGTGTGAATTAATGGCAGAGAATGCTAAGCTTTAAGACAAAGTTCACATAGCATCTTTTATTTGCCAGGCTCAGCTCTGACAGGGTGGACACAAAAGCCAACCCAAATTCTTGTGCTTTGAAATTCAAACTTCCCTGCTACTGTAGTCTCTGCTGGTATACCTTGCCCCTGTTCTTCATGAATTATTCTTTTATAATAAATTGTGGACATCAACTGTTCCCAGACATGAGAAAAGGAAAAGGGAAAGGAAGGAGAAGAAAGAGGGAAGAGGGAGAGGGGGAGAAACAGGAAAGAGGAGGACTAAGAAGGGGGAGAAAGAAGAAGTATAAAAAGGAGTTTGGGGGTTTCCTGTTGCCCAGTGGCTTTTAGATTAGGAAACATTTGGATAGAAACTCTATCAAGAATACTCACTTTGTAGAATAAATTAAGTACACAATGCACGATAATGAATGGCCATAGTAGCCAAGTGTTTGGTAAATCCAAAGATTCAAGCTGTCAAGATAAGAATTCACCATTTGATAAAAAATGCTTGAAAAACTGTAAAGCAGTTTTGAATAAATTAGATATAAACCAACATCTCACAATGTATACCAAAAACAAATGATTTAGACGCAAAGTGTTGACATAAGTAAATTAAGAAAGCATGGAAAAAATTTCCCTTTCAGATCTGCAGATAAGGGAAGGACTTGTGACCAACAAAAGATAGAAAGGATTATTAGAAGTAAAATGAATAGTTTTTTTTAATATTTTAAATGAAAAAGATTTTGTACAAATGAAGCTAATATAGCCAAAATTAAAAGAAAAACAGGAATTAGGAAGGGGGGAATTTACTGCACATTTTTTCTGATAAAGGAATCATTTCTCAAATATAAAGGGAAGTGAACCAATTTTTTAAAAAAGATCCATTTTCCAATTGATAAATATTCAAAGGATATAGATTGGCATTTTTCAGAAGAAATCAAAGCTATCAATGATCACATAAAAAATGCTCTAAATCACTATTGATTAGAGAAATTCAAATTCAAACAACCCTGAGATACTATCTCACGTCTATCAGATTGACAGAAGAGGAAAATGACAAATGATATAAGGGATGAGGAAAAAATTGGTAAACCAATGCACTGTTGGCTGATTTTTTAACTAGATCAACCATTCTGGAGAATAATTGGGAACTCTTCCCAAAGACTATAAAACTGTGCATTCTCAATGATCCAACAATACTACTACTAAGTCTATATCCCAAAGACATCAAAGAAAAGTGGAGAAAAGACCTATTTGTAAAAAATGTTAATAGCAGTTCTTTTTTTTTTATGACAAAGAGTTAGAAATCTGGGGGATGCCCATGAGTTGGAGAATGGCTGAAAAAGTTGTGGCATAAGATTGTAGAAAATCACTATCACTCTAAAAAAAATGATGAACAGGATGGTTTCAGAAAAACCTGTGGAAACTTCTACAAGCATTTATACAAAGTAAAGTGAGCAGAACTATGAAAACATTGTATATAGTAATAGCAATATTGTGAGATGATTAGCTGTGAATGGATTAGCTATTCTGATTAATACAATGATCCCAGATAATTCCTAAGGGCTTATGATAAAAAATATTCTATTCATACCCAGAGAGAGAATTAATAAACTCTGAGTGCAGATTGTTTTTATTTTTCTTGTTTGATGCTTGCATTCTTTTGAAGCATGGCTAATACGGAAATACATTTATCAAGATTTCATACATATAATTGAAATTACATTGTTTACATTCACAAGGGGTAAGGAGGGAGAAAATTTGTAACCCAAAAATTTTTAATGAATATTTTTATGTATAATTGGAAAATAATTAAATTAATAAAACATTTTTAAAAGAACATTCTCTCTGCCATTACCTGACCCTAGGAAAAATGGCATACGTGATCCATTCAGTCCATTCAAAGAACTAAAAATCAGAAGAATCTTAGGCAGAAGATAGTAGATATGTGCTGGGCAGGAAGAAAAAAAAAGAAACAACATCTATCTGGGCCTTTATCTTCCTAGCAGTTATTTGGGGCAGGACCAAGGCTGGTGAAAATTGAAATTCCCAGTGTGGAAAGAGAATAAAACAGACATAAGATTTGTGGGAGAAAAAAGGGGAATGGGAAATGCACGATAAAAAGAGAAGTCAGAAAGTAATAAAGGAATATAAAAAGGGGACTAAAACTACTTAAGGAAGAAAATTTAGTTTAAAACCCAGAGAAAAAGCAGACAAATCAATGTAGAGATATTAAAATTGGAAAGGCAGATGACTGCCAAGATTTCTAAAATATTTCAAATGTCTCAAAGTAAATATTAGAAGATGAAAGAAACTAATATCCAATGAAACACAGAATCTTGTGGCTTCCCAAGAGGTAATAGAACCACAGCAGGATCTTCAAAACAGTTCAAACAAAGAAATCAGAATCTTAAGAAAAGATGTTAGAAGGAAACAAATGATAGAATTTATTGTCTGCAGAGTATAAATAATTAGCAAAAGAGAAAAAAAATGAATCCATGGAGCTAAGTCTCTTCAAGGAAGCAAAAAAAGAGTAGACTAGAAATACTAATGTACTGAAATTAAGGGCAATTGGAAAAAGAGAAGCTGAAAACAATAATATTTTCTGTACAATCAAAACACAACAATTTCAAAGACAGAATTTGCAGAGACAGCTTATGGATTAAAGGTGTCCCAGAAGAGCATGGCAAGCCAAAAAAGTAGAATAATATAATGCAAGAAATATACACAAAACTGCCCAAAACTTCTAAACAAAGAAAATATTAGCCAATAAAAAATTGATTTTAATAATATGACACCAACCCCACAGAAGATATGAATGCTAAAAAATAAAAAAAAAATTTAAAAACTTAAACTTCTCACTTGTGTAACATATTAGAGTCCCTGCCCATCATACTCTTCTTTCACTGATCTAGATTATCCCATTGTCTTCTTCCATAGATAACAAGGCAATATTCTATTAGGGTCCTGTCAATTCTTTATCTAAAACTCTATATGCGTTTAAGTCTTGAGAACCTTTGGGCTTTTGACCAGAGTATTAATCCATTAGGCAGGTGCACTCTCTAAATCACTCTATTATGTGCTTCTCTTGGACTAAAACCAATGGGGGCTACATGCTGAGGCTATTCCCCCTAGGCATTTGTTTTCCTCTTCCCGCCTTGTAAATCCCAATAAATTTTTGTTACTTTTTGTCCTTAAATGGTGTTTCATCTCAATCACTTCCTCCCTTTAACCCTATAGAAAAGAAAACATCTAAAAGATGGGGTGGGGTGAGAAGTGGCAACCTATGTTTCATAATCTAAGACATACAGTGAATAAATTTATATTTCTAATGACAGTAAATTCTGTGAACTACCTGGAGATAGACCTTTAAATATAAAGAAAAGGAAATATGAATAACATAAGACTTTTCTGCACTCACCAGAAACTACAGAAAGGAATGGAAGAATACATTTTGACAGACCCTAGAAACCTGAGGCTAGTCACTATTCATTTCTCTCAACTGACTGTACTGCTTTGACTGAATTCTATCATGCCCCCAGAAAAATTCATCATCAGGAAATTTCTGTGCAATTGCATCAGCTTTAGTATTCACATTTCATTAATATCTCCAGGACCTTCTGTCCCTCTGATCAGAAAACTGCAGGGCAGAACAAGAACTCATCCCAAAGTCAACATTTTAAAAAGGCCCCTCAGGTTAGCCAATTGTTTTTTAATTTCTCACCCGTTTGCATTCCTTCGACTAGATTTTATCACACTCTCATGATGAACTCCTGCCACTTCTTTCCAAGTTCCTTTTCTGTATTTTCTTTTCCCATTACATTGTAAACTCCTTGAAGGCAGATAATCTATCATATTAGTATCCCATCATGCTTAGAACAGTACCTGACACGTAGTGGTACTTAATAAAAATTTAGTGGTTGGCTGACTGTGAAAATAAAAGAGAAGCACTTGAAGCTTTAAAAAAAAGATGAGAACTATATGGTGATTTCATGAACATAAAGAGTAAATGGCAGAAAACTATTCATTGATGTGGATCATCAACTCCTCCATAATTTGTGGTTTTATACAGTTGCCTGAAGCAATTGTTAGTTAAAGACTATAGGGTTAATATGTGCTAGAGGCAGCAATTAAACCCAGATCATCCTGAATCCAAGATTAACTATCTATTGACTATTCCACACACCTGCCTTCCTTTATTGTGCTCCTGCTTCATCTCAATAGGCTAGAATCCTTATTTTCCCTCAAAGAACATTTCAGCTGCCATTCTCCCCATGATGTTTTCCTTATTCCTCCCCAGTTGTGAGTACTTTCCCCTTACTGAAATTACTGTTTTCACTTATATGTATATGTTTTGTCCCTAACTCCACCTCAATAGAAAATACATTTTTAGAGGACCAAGAATTCTGTGTTTTTGTCTTCATCTCTCCCCAGATGTTAGCAGAGTATCTTGCACATGGAAGGTACTCAGTAAATGTAGGTAGGTTGAATGGACATTTATTGGCTTGGGCAGAGCTGAGGGGAACATTGGGTATTTAATATTCTCCAAAAATACTATACCCAGAATGTTCTATACCAACTTTTATCTTGTAGTGAACATGCAGGTGTCCCCTCTTTCTCCCTGTTCCTCAAAACCCTGTGATTAGAGGCCTATTATCTGCCTAGTTATTTATTTGCTAGGGTGTTTATTAAGACTAATTGGTCCAGCAGTAGTTATTGTTTGTGCTTTCCTTCCACTAGTTTCCCATTAAAATATCAATTTGCAGGCATGTCGCTTTTCCTGATAGTTTCAACAAGGGAAATAAAGTGGCCCTATCAATACTTACTAAAAACTGCTCTTTCTCTCCTTTTAATATCTAAGATTGCCTAAATTGTTTCAATTCAAACATCAAGTGTTTTATCTAGTTTGACATGGTCTCCAAAGACATCTGGGGGAATGCTTTCAGAAGCATTAGGCAACAGATGGATAAGGGAAAAGAGGAATACTTTTGAAAATACAGTAGAAAAAACAGGGGGGAATAATAGTTGCCCCCAACCCAAATCAGCGGACATAAGATCCCTTTTGAGACACTGTTGCCAAATTAGCATGCTACTTCTCAGGATCCAAGAAGAAAACAATACGTTTAGAACCTAAGACTTTCATGTTCCCAAGATAAGAATGGCTCCATATGGAGTAAATCATATGCAGAAGTTTCCCATTAAATAAGGGGACCATTGTTGCTTGTCCTTTGTCCTTGAAGAGCACCATTACATCAGAGAAGGGATGCCGTGACATAGAGGTGAGCTGCATTTAACTGAGGGAGGGCTAGGAAAGGTCACCTGCCTCATTTCTCCCTGCACAGCCATTTGGATCCAGTGGCCAGATAGAGATCAAGATGACTGGAGATGGTCCTGGATGCAATGACAGACCTTGGGTTTTTTAAGTTAAGGTCTTCCATAGGTCTCAGTTTGATGAGGCTGTACCCATTCAGTGATTAACTAGGTAGAGAAGGGAGGGATGTCAGAGAGTTACAGAGCAGCACAGGGAAACACAGTATTGAACCTTTGTCAAAAAACATTAAATTAATCCTTAGGGTCTTCTCTGATTCTCTCAGCCTATTCGCTCTCTCCTTTGTTAACTTCACTGAGTTTATCCTTATTACAGAAAGCTTCTACATCAATATTAAACCTCATAATTTACACTGAATTCTTTGAGATGATCAGATGGAATGATTTCAGCCATAACCTACCTGTTGAACCCCAATGCTGCAATTCCTCTTCAACCTTATATCTATTTACAAATAATAATAATAATAATAATAATAATAAATTCAATTTGTTTTTGTATTATGATAGAAGTGGAAAGAGGGAACTCAATTAAAGGCAATATACAGAAACTACCAAAATAAGATATATGACAATTAAAGCTATCCCACAATGAAATGAGAGATTTGCTCTACCACAAGGATGTAAGATCTAATTCAATTTAAGTTCTATTTTTTTTCACTAACTAACTGGAGCAATCAAACAGTGAAATAATTGTTTCATGAGGCAATGAGAATAGTGGTGAGTGTTAGAGATGAATGATCATCTTGGAGAGATATCTGAGGAAATATTTTTACATATGTAAGAAGTTCAATTGGATAACTTCTAAAATTATTTCCATTTCAAGAGTCTACATTCCTATTATGTCACCTCACCTTTGCTCCCCTGCTTTTGCCAAATTTTATTTTGCAAAGTTTCTTAGACATCAGTTCACATCTAAATTACTTCAAGAGACACCAAACTAGTCTTTCAGCCTCCAGTCTAGTTTATATATTATTATGCCAGTAGAAGTAATTTAGTTTTAATACCACTTTCACCATCTCAGTTCCCTATTGAAAACCACAGTTTTCTGTTGCTTATTCCATTAAGTCTAGACTTTTTCCCCTAATCTTCCTGGTCACCCACTGCCTTTGCCCTCCCCTCCCTCATCTTACATCCTTCCTTATTATTTCTATTACCTCTTCTCTCCAGATAATTTTTTCTGACTGTACCTAACTGCATACATTTTGCTGACTCCTGTCTCCATTCTTTGCCAGCATATGGAATACCTGCCTCTTTGTTAGTCTTGTAAACTCCATGATACCCCTCCTTTTCAGAATCCTCTTTGAAGTCTTGCTTAGTTATCACTTCTAATTCCTTTTCTATTCTTCATATCATCAGCATCAACAAAGGAAGCATGTACAACATTAATTCACACTTTTGGACCTAGAAATAATAGAATTTTTAACTTCAGGAAGAAATTCAAGAATCACCCCATACAAATCCCTCTGGTCTTCTCTTGGACTAAAAATGTGAAGTTACTTCCGTGAAGTCATAGAGTTAGTAAATAGAGAAGTGAAGAGTAAAATGTATATCTCCTGACTCAGTTTATTGTATCTTCCATGACCCTCATTGCACTAAGAAGAACTCATGCGATTCTGTAAGCATTTTTCTATGATTATACTTGTCCATATAACTGGAGTACTATTGATGTGGTCTCCAGAGACATCTGATGGGATGATTTCAAAAGCATTAGGCAACAGTTGGATGAGAGAGAGGATGAATACTGTTGAGAACTAGTGTAGAGGAAGCAGGGGAGATAATAGATGCACTCATGTTATAATGGGAAAATCATGGATTTAGGTTCAGAAAACTTGGATGTGAATCTTGTTCATTTTAGATATTTGAAAGGTCTCTTTCTACCATTGTGACTTTGGGTAGAAGCCTGCTCCTTTCTGATCCACTGGTTTCTTCTTTTATAAAATGATGTGGATAAAAAGAACCCTGAAGTCCTTTCTAACTCTAAATCTTAATATTCTGGTTGAAAGATCATTCAGGAATAGTGGAGTATGGAGGAGATAGGGAGTTTTGAAAAAAATCACATTCTAGGTTATTCTGAACAGTAGAAAAATACAAGAAAGAGACCAAAAGAGGGTCTGCATTCTATCATTCATGGCTCAAATTAATATATAAACATCTTTGTACTCTCACCCCAGAAAAGGTGAGGACCTTTTCTAATGCCTAATACAGTACCTGGCACATAGTAGATACAATAAATCTTGATTGTTTGTCTGATTGACTTTCTCAGTGGAGAACTTACAGCCTAACTATGAAGTACCGGAGAAACAAGTTAAGATAGTCAAGACAAAGTCTAATTTTCCATTCTTCCCTGTATGAGAAGAGAATGAGGAAACTCCCAAGAGACTCTTCAGGTATAATTGCATTAGAATTGTGTACAGAGAGGAATGATCTCAGCTTGAATACTGCACTAGAAGTAAGCATCAAGGGGTTAATATCTATCTACTTTTAGCAATAGGCTCAGAGCAGAGGCATATAGCTGGAAGTACACTGGAAAGATAAACCAGGGGGATACACTAAGTCCCAGGAGGGATAGAACAGGTACTTAAGCCAGTTCTGAACTGTCTCTAAGCTTGGTTTGCCTTTGTCATACCAGTCTAGCTTCTGTAGAAAGCTCAGTATATTTTATCAGAAGAAAGTAGACAACAGGAAAGGCTCAGACAAGATTGTAGCATCCCATCATTGATGGTCTAGCTACTTTCCTATCTCTAGCTACTGTAGCTAGAGAAGTTACAAGCTTCCACTGCATGCTTATTTTTCCAATTTTTGTGGCTTATAGCTAATCCATCAGCAAGTATTTATTTAGTGTGTCAGGCATTGTGCTAACCAAAGAGGATGCAAAGAAAAAAAATTGTCCCTGCACTTAAAGAAATTATATTCTAATGGAACTCATTGCTGCTTAAGTCCTATGTTGCTATGGAATCAGCACAAAGAATGTCAAATACAGCCAGCCATGAGGTGATATGACTAGTTCATTTCCTCTCAAAATTTATATTTATTCAGTGATCTATTTACTGATAGAAGCACCTATCTATAGATATATAAGATATAGATGTAGGTATATAAATTTAAAATATGCATATATAAATATATTTAAATACTTATATTTATTGATAAATGAGAGATAAATAGATAGAATCTTTCACTATTGGACCAGACCTCCATCTCTAAGGAATATTGTCCATCAGAGGGTATGAGTATGACAGATTGAGACAAGCAATAGGAATGATCCCTTTATGACATACAACTGAGCCAATTTATTGCTAGATTTATTAAAATCTTTATGCTTATTCTCTAATTTTGTGCTTTTGTATTTTGTTTTATTTTAACTTTTCTCTTTGTTACTCAATAAAATTGTTTTTGAAAGAAAAATCCACTTTGTGTTTGTCAGAATCCTGGCCACCAGGTTCAGCTGTTCTCACTGGTCCATGACATCAAAAGAAGATATCAAATTACTTCACCTGATTTTGGGGCAATTGTCTCTCTAGTGACCCATCTTCATAATTCCCTTTTGCCTTCTCCTTGACTTTGATTCAGATTGCTTATGTTCTTACTGGCCTGTTCCACTGTGCTTTGTTACACTCTGGAAGAGCAGTGAAGGACTCAGTTCAGGTCTTATTTGCCTGGGTTTGTGTCTTTTAGCTTTGATATTGAAGTTCCCCCCTTTTATCCTACACATGGTTGTGAAGTGATCCCCACATTAATGGACTGAAGCTGATCTATTCAGATCCTTTTTTAAACCCTGGAAGTGGTTGGCCATTTGCATCAACTCTCCCTATTCCACTGGACTGTTGTGAACTTAACAGAAGAATTTGCCTACATGTAGGTAAGAATAGAAAAAGGAATTCTAAATACTCTTGACATATAGAGTCTGGTAATAGTGCTCAATACATCCCCAGCTATATCTAGGCAATGCACTATTATAAAAAGAAAAGATGCTCTAATAGAAAGGCCCTTTAATTTTCTTGTTCAGTCTTGTCTGACTCTTCAAAAATCTCCTGAGCGTTTTCCTGACAAAAATACTGGAGAAATTTACCATTCCTTCTCCAGATAATTTTATAGATGAGGAAACTGAGGCAGAGTAAAGTGACTTGCCCAGAATCATACAGTTTGTTTCTGAAGCCAAATTTGACTTTGAGAAAATGAGTCACCCTCACTCCAGATCCAACTCTCTGTCCACTGTACCACCTAGCTACTACCTTCTAGGGAAGGAGAGTATTCTTCCATTATAGTCTGAGATGATGCCTTATATCTCTACCACTATATTTGTACCCAGCTGAAAACTAGTTCAAGTACTAAACTGGAAAAGAGGAAAATATGTTACAAAACAGAAAAATGCTTTGCATGAATAATTGTATATATAAGAGACACCCAGAACTTAAAAAATAAGTACCAACTATCCTGAGTCTCCTTTGAAGGACCCTAGCCTTGCCTAGTTCTAAAAGGCAGGGCATATTTATTTTCCCCAACATCTCCTGTATTGCCTAGCAGTGTTCATCACACAGCCATTTAATAATTATTACAGGCTATTAGAGAGTGTCATGGCTTAAAAATTGGACAGATCTGATTGCACTTTCTAGAATATAATTGGAGACATAATTTAGAGACATCCTTCCAGATGGCAAACTGGGAATGGAATATAACAACTGTTATTGTTTTTATTGGTGGTAGTGTTTAGGACTTGGGAAAAGGGTCATCTGAATGTTAAGGACAACTTTTTTTTTATTAAAGACTATCTATGATGCTAATAAGAGGCAAAGCTTTAAACCCATATCTCTTAGGCCACTGTGAGTTGAGTCTGTGGCTACTGATCTTCATCAATCTGATTCTCATTGGCCCATTAGGTCCTAGGTCAAGCCCTATTTAGTCATTTTCTAGGTCCTGATTGACTCAGATTTTAATGTAAATAGCAGTCATTTCTGCTTTGGCCAGAAACCCTAAGGCTCTTCCCCTTCCAGATTCACTTATTTATTCAGATTTTTTGGACTATGTGAAAGAGGAGATTTTTTTGCCTCAGTGTTGCTATCTAGCCTAAATCACTGAATAGGTGCTGTCTCAAACTCAGACCTGTTGAAGACCTTAACTTAAAAAGCCAATGTCTCCCACTGCATCCAGGGCCATCTCCAGTCGTTCTAATCTATATCTTGTCACTGGACCCAGGTGATTCTGGAGTGGAAAATGAGTCAGGTAACCTTGCACAGTCCTCCCTCACATAAATCCAATCTACTTATATGTCATGGCATCACCTACCTAATGTCATGGTCCTCTTGGAAAATGAGGGACAGATAATGATTCTTTTAGTGAACTCTAGTATCTGGTCACACATTCCGATTTACTCCTACTACCTTTATACCAAAAAAACAAATGGCACCATCTTTCACCTCCAAATTCAATTTTTTGGAACACAAATATATAGAGAACCTCTGAGCTCTGGAAAGAAAGCTATGGAAATAAACTATAGTGCATCACACAAAATCACATAGGAATACAAAGCTGAATCCCAAGACAATCATAATTTTAGAAGTTTACATAAAACCACTTATCACCATGCTATGTAGCAAATTCAAGTTCAAGGTCTGGCTCTCCAAGAACCACAGTGCCCAAGATTACCAGTATTCAACTACTAGTTGAATTAAATAGGCTGGCTTCATTTCATCTTATCAGGAAGGATTAGAAACAGCAATTGTCTGAGAGCAACTGTTCCACTGGCATAACAGATCCCCAGTTCCTCATTTCCATTCCTATGATATTTTCATCATGAAGGCATACCGACTTCTTCCTGAAGCTGAACTTGTGATAGGAGGTATGGTTCCTATTCCCTATGGAGATAGGGCCATACACACTGAGTCAACCTTCAACTGACAAAAAGCTCTTTCATTATAGTAGCAAACATGACACACAGTGGTTCCTTCACACACAGCTTAGATGTATTCAGGAAAGTCTGCTTCAATTATATATTCAACAAAGTATGTCAATGCACCTCAAAACAAAATATTCCATAGTATAATTGGCATAATTAAAGATTATATATATATATACACATATATATATATATATATATCACTGCAGAATACCAAAGTACCAATGATACCTCAACAGACTGTGCCATCAGAAATCAGTGCAAACCTCCATACTTTCCTATTTTGTGAAGGAGATTGCTGTGTACAAAACTACTCCTTAAGTATTCCACAGAGAAAGAACTCTGATTAATCTCAACCTGTCCTTGATTCAACAATTCCAAATGTAAGTATTCTAAGTTATCAAAGAGACTTCTGGGGAATCTACAATAGATATTGTAAGTTCTTAATTGGCTCCTGAGATTTTGTACACTATTGCAAATTTGGAATAATCAAGTTTAGGAAAGAGTGTAATCAAGATGATTTATTCACAATTATCTTACTTATTATCCCATTCTGCAATTATTTTCATGGAAATTTTTCTATGTAATGGAGAGAAAGAAGGAAGATAGAGTGTATTTGTTCTGAACATTAATAGGAATTGTGTTTGGTTCTCACCAGTCAATTTAGGCTCTGGAAAACATAGGCTGTATGAGCCAAGGGGACAAAGAAAAGCAGGGGAAATAAGGTTGGAGGCAGAAAGCTTCATATCCCTACAAATAAACTTAGAATCATAGATTTAGAAAAGTAAGAGATCTTAGAAGATATCAGATTCAACCATCTTATTTTACTCATGAGGAACCTGAGCATAGAGAAGTGAAAAGAGATGCTGAGTGTCACAGCACCATTAAACTTCTCAGGCAGAAATTGAACTCAGGTTTACCTACCTCTAAGTCCAGTGTTGT
Source organism: Myrmecobius fasciatus (assembly GCA_023553655.1). Taxonomy (NCBI): domain Eukaryota; kingdom Metazoa; phylum Chordata; class Mammalia; order Dasyuromorphia; family Myrmecobiidae; genus Myrmecobius; species Myrmecobius fasciatus. Next base: position 12,908 of record JAJPUD010011618.1, read on the forward strand.
ATCCATTATACCATCCGGATGTCTTTTCAACAATCATTATGAGAAAGCAATAAACAACACTTTGGAAAACAGTATTCTCTAGGAAAATATTGCGATGGGGAGTTGGGTTGTTTTTATAATTGTGTGTCTTTTATTCTTAAAGAAGACCGTGATATCATGGAATGAAGATTCTAGTTCAAATCCTGGATTTGTCCCTAACTTACTATGTGACACTAAACTGATCACTTCTCTTTGGCATCTTAGCTTTCTCACTTGTACAAATGAGAATTCCATTAAATGATCTCCAAAGTAATTTCAGAGTCAAAAATTTTAATGTGGAGAACCATTCTCTTACTGATCAATTGTCATTAAAGAAACAGATGTCGAACAGCAATGGCAAAACAATAGGATATGCCATGTATTTTTAGTGTACTTCAGTGTCCTATAAGTAAATAAAAAATAGAAATTGTCCATAAATGTCCTCATGATTTTAACTCTAACTAATGAGATGAAGATAGAAAGGGATCTATTAAAGTATTTCTTTCTCTTTTGTAATAGACCTGACTTTTCAAAAATTAGATCTCAATTCCAGAGGACAGCAATTATCATTTTATCAAAACATACCCCATTCAGTCCTATTTTAGTTGATACTAATATCACTATGCATCCCTGGCATGCCCTCCATCTCCATCTGCTGACTCCCAACCAATCCTTCAATCTTCAATTCAAATATAACCTCTTCTCTGAAAACTTCCCCTAACCTCAAAGATCTCTCATTCATCTGCTCACATAACAGTCTATATTTCCTATTCACCTGTAATATACTAATTTGTCTCATATTTATCATTTATGTATTCATCATCCCTACTACCAATAATGACTTGTACTTATATTTTGCATTAAAACTTTCAAAAAGTATTCACCTACATTATCTCATTTAATTATCTTACATGTATAAAATGCTGGTCCTGGATTCAGGAATATCCAAAATTCAAATCCAACCTCAAACACTTAGGAGCTTTGTAATCCAAGCAAATCAGTTAAACTCTGCTATCCTCTGTGTCTTTATCTGTAAAATAAGGGCAATAATATAAGCATCTACTCCAAGGATTGCTGTGAGGAAAGCATGAGATAATATCTGTACATCAAAAAATAAAAAATAAAAAACAAAAAAACCAGCTATTTTAGGAAGCAAAAACACAAGGAAAGACATCAATATAGGAAGTTCATGAAATTTTACTGGTTAAAGGATCACTGCTCTATAGTATATCAAGGGAGGGGGAAGCTGATATTAGTTTCTAAGGGGGAAGAAGAGGAGAGGTGAAATTATGCTCCAGCTTTGCTTTGAAGAGAAGAGAAAGGCAGGAGGCAACCAATTCATCAGCAGGATAGGCCTGTTTAGGCCCTTTTCTCTTTTTTGTTTCTCTCTTCGGATTTCAACTTCTTTTATTCTTTTAGTCTTTGCCTCATTTCTTTCCCTACTGAATGAATCAATAATGTTACTTTAAACAAAATTCACCCAGCTGATGTTCAGCTTCCTTTGAGGGAAAAATGTGCTGGAGCTGAATTCCTTTGAGAAAAGAAGTTCATTTTCAGAATCTCTGCTGGTCATGAAATACCTTAGAGCATAAATGAAGCTAAAGCCAGGGACAGGTCCCTGCAACCTGTCTTTTGGGTCCAACTGGCCTGAATTGGAAGCTGTCTTAAGTTTCTGTTCTCATTCTTGAAAGTAAATCTGTAAGGCTAAAATAAAAGGATGGGGGGGGTGAGAAAGCAAGCAAATAATTCTGGTTTGGGGGGAATTTAAATTATCTTCAGACAAATTATTGCATTTATTTTTTAAATTCATTAAAAATTCTTATATTAAATAAGTTACTATATGAATAATTGAATAAATATGTATCCAAAAGGACTATTTCATTTCATGGCCAAATGTAGTTACCCAGATTTTGTCAGAATATCTCCAATAAAAGGGAATCTACAGCTCCTGAAGAAAGAGCATTCTGCCTTGGACAACACTAATTGTTAGGCAATTTTCCCCAGCATCAAAAAGGTCAAACTGGCCTCTTTGCATGTTCTATCACAGGACAAGTCTAAACCCTCTTTCACAAACAAAAACTTAAAAAAATTGAAGCCAACTCTCATTTCTTGCCCCCCCCTGCAAAAAAAGTTTCTTCTCTGTGCTAAACATCTCTTATTCCTTCAAATGAACTTTATATAGCATGGATTTAAAAGGTCCTTCACCAAGACAGTAGCATACTCTGAGAGCTAAGTGTTAGTATCTCCATCTAATAGATGAGGAGTCTGAGACTTAAAGATCAAATCAATAACTACCCATTTTGACACAAAAATTGGCCCCAAGGAAACCAACAACAATGGCACCCCAAAATTACCCAGGGGATGGGAAGATTGGCACAGTAGCTTATGAATGTGAGACTTAAGCATGGATGAATGTGGATGGCACATGGAAAGGAACAGCGTCAGCCCAAGACTATCTGTAAGCGAGGTGCTCCTTTAGTGTTCAGTTGCCTCTGGGTGCAGAAAGTATGCCATTTTATTTCATAATTATTCTTGCTAATATTTTCTATTGGTCAGTCATGTCTGACTGTTTTCATGACTCCTTCTGGAGGTTTTCTTGGCAATGGTTTGTCATTTCCTTCTCCATCTCATTTTACAGATGAGGAATTGGGGCAAACAGGATTAAGTGACCAGAGTCACATAGTTAAGTGTCTGAAGACATATTTGAAGTCATGAGGATGTGTCATTCTTATCCCAGGCTCTATCCACTGTGGCACCTAGATGTCCATTCTTACTAACTAGTTTCTGCACTTTGGAGGGTATGAAAGACTATCAAAATGGCATTATATCTAATTTCAAAATAAGTTATTTTATAAATCACTATTGTAATCTTTTTGCACCCTCCAAATTATTTTCATGTCTGGTGGTAAAGCCTTGATTACCCTCCCTAGTTACAGTTTTGAAAAAGAAGTTAAACAACTAATATCACATGGAAAAACCAAGGCTTGAACCCATGCTTCCTAGCTCCTTTATATAATATATAATATATATATATATATATAATATACATGTAATACAAGAGTATTTTTTAGTATGGGATCATGTTACATGAAAGTAGAGAAAAACAAATCAAGATTATTTTTATATCCCCTTCTTGGACTCTAAATTCTACAAAAAAGAGTTAATTTCATCATTTTTCTAAAATGCATTAGTGCTATGAATTCCTAAATTATGACCATCTCACCTAGAGAAGAACATCAAAACTCTGATTCTACAATGCATTTCCTCAAAATAAATGCTTCCAGTTTAGAATATGGCCACTTTCATTTACAGCTTTCTGCATACTTTCACATACATTATGTCACTTGATTTCAGGACAACTCAATAACGTAAATGGGACAGATATTATATTCATTTTGCTGATGAGGAAATTGAGATTCTAAGAGAAGTGGGGAATTCCCCACACTGGAACTAAAATCCAGATTCCCTGAATCATAATCTGGGACTTTACCAACTCACTATACATGCTGCTCTTCCTCATTTATTTTGGTCCAAATCTGAAAAGGAAATTTCATTTTCTGGATATTTTCCATAATGAAATGGCTTGGAAATATACAGGAAGCAAGCACATGAAACATTCCATGCTCCTTTTCAAAAGAATTCATTTGGCATAAATAAGATTTTCTAAAGCAATTCTGCTCTTTTGGGGAGTTCTAAGACCCTTCAGGACTTTTAGGGTAGCTTGGCTCCATGAAACACTTTGAATGTCGGTAATCAGACATTTGAGGCAAGAAGAGAAAAAATAAGCAGACTATGGTTTTAGGGGGAAAGAATCCCTATTTCCACCACAGAGTTCTCTATCAATATAGTCTTTGTAATTTTTTGGCTTCACTTATTAACTATGAATGAGAAAGAGGCAGAATTGTTCCTTGGGTTAAATTAATGCATTACAGACAGTGAACTGTCATAGTCTCACTCAATCATTTTTTATCTCTACCTACCTAACAAAAAGCTAGGTAAAACTAATGGAAAATTGCCAAAAAAAAAACCTGTTAATATGTAGTCACCTGTCTCTTACATTTTATTTATCTTTCCATTATATTTAAATTAGATCATGCTTTGTCAAAGAATCCATCATTTCCTTTAAACATCCATTGCCACCACCTTACTTCAAGGTTCACCATAATTTGCCTAGCTATCACAATATTCTCCCAAGAGATCTCCCTGATAAATCTGTCCTCCTAAAGCTTGGAATCAACTGGGGGATATGACACCAACTCGAATAATTAAAACAGAAAAATGAGACAAGTGTACAAGGTTTTGGAAGAAAATAATTGGCTATTTGGAAAATAAAAGTGTAAGGTTCCAATCTCACATATGAGTAGATATGCCCTCTTGTAGGACATGAAAATCTGGATCTCTACTCCTACCCATAATAAAAGTAAAGAAGATGACTGGAAAACAGCAAGGAGAAATATAAATAAGCAATTAGAAAGGTGGAAGGCAAACCAGGATGATGTTTTATATGTTAAGTTACAGGAAGAGGAAGTCAATCAGTAAGCATTTATTAAGTACCTACAATGTGCTGCCAGGCACTGTGTTAAATATCAAGAATTAAAGAAAGGTAACAGCCCCTGCCCTTGATGATCTCACAATCTAATAAAAGAGACAACAGAGAAACAATTTCCATATAGGGTAAATAGGAAATAATTAAAGGAATGCACTATAATCAAGAGGGCTTTGAGAAAGGTTCCCACATGAAGTGGGATTGTAGTTGGAATTTAAAGGAATGTAAGGAAGCTACGAAGAAAGTTAAGGAGGGAAAACATTAGAGGTATGGAAGACAACCAGAAAAATGACTAAAGCCAAGAAGTGGAGTGTCTTGTTCTTAGAAGAACAAAGAGATCAGTGTCAATAAACAGAGAGTACCTGGAGAGACAGAGGGTGAAAGAAGATGGGAAAGGAGGAAGAATTAAAAAGTTTTGAATAAAAAGCACATTTTTTTATTTGAACCCAGAAGTGTTAGGGAACCATTGGAATTAATTAAGTAGGGGATAGTGATATGGTGGAACCTAAGCTTTTGGAAAATCACTTTGGCAGCTAAATAGAGGATGGAGAGATTTGTTGCAGCAAATCCACCATCAGCCTATTGCAACAGTCCAAGGCTGAGGGGATGATCAGCTTTACCAAATGTTGTAGAAAGATAAAGAAGGATAAGGACTGGGAAAAGACCTTTGCATTCAGTAATTAGGAAGTCCTTGGCAATCTTTCATTGAGCACCCTCAGGAGGGTGAAATTGGATTTACCAATTTTATATTCCATCAAAAGGGAGTCCATTCTCTGATTTCTCTTCTCAAGCAAAGCTCTTGGGATCTGTGTTCTCAACACAAGCAAAGACATGTGGAAAGAATCCTATCTCAAATGTTTTGCAAACAAATAAATAAAAATTGGTAATGGAAGCATTTCTTTTCAGAGCAAATTCTACCAAATCCTTTTTTATTTAGAAATAATTAAATTTTGGGTCAGAATTATTTGACATCTCTTGAGATTCTCAGTAAAGAAAGAGAGACATAAATCTGAGGCAATAATTCTAAGTGCTGACACAGCAGTAGGAAGATTTCTTAAATATCGTTCTACTGGACAAATTAGAGCAAGCAACTGATATTCTTGTGAAGAAAATGAAAACCATGACTCACGTTTTGGGCATAAAGTACAGTGATAATTAATCAAGCTCTGGAACTCCTGATGGCTTTTATGTTAGCTATGGCAGTCACTGTTTTCAAACAATGGCTACTGCCATTCTAGGAGAGAATTCCATTTGTTAGCAAAAGAGTAAATGTGATTATATTTCAGGGACAGAGAACTTTGAGCGAAACAGATAGATGATGCTTCTGAGCCATTTGCTAGCTCTCCTAGGACAAACAGGTCAAAGTAAGAAGCCAGCTGGTAGGAAAGGGCAGAAAAATAGTTGTGTATATATTGTGTCTGCTACATTCATGTGTGTATGTGCATATATGTTAATGTAAAGATTAAAGTAAGAAATAAGGCTGGTAGGGGCAGCTAGGTGGCTCAGTGGATAGAGCACCAACCCTGAAGTCAGGAGGACCTGAGTTCAAATCTGGTCTCAGACACTTAATATTTCCTACCTGTGTGACCATGGGCAAGTCACTTAACCTCAATTGCCTCAGCAAAAAGCAAAATAATAATAATAATAATAATAATAAGGCTGGTAACTAAACCTATGCTCTAACTGATGCAAGGGGTTCCCATGGAGAAAGTTCCTCTCCTGATGCAGATTGGCACCTTCATGGAAACTTAGAGTAAAGAATTTTCCAGAGCCTTCATAAGTTGTCACTTGCCCAGGGTCATATAGTCAAATAGATGTCAGAAGTAGCATATTAATTCAGGTGGTCTTGTTTCCAAGACCAGATTTCAACTACTATATTATTCTGACCCTAAAGGGAAAGTAAGAATTGGACATTGAATTGAAAAAGGACAAACAACAGTTGGCTGTTCATTGTAACCATTAAGCAAAATGAAACCTGAATGATGGTGTGAATGGAACAATTATTTAAAGTTTGTGGTCCTGAATAGGGGGCCAATATTAACATATTCAGATGGAAAAGTAGAGTTATTCTCCATGCAAAAGGAGCTTTGGGGACTTTCTGCACTTTCTTTGTGTTCAAGATGTTTCTCTTTTGGAAGCACCCCATGTCCTCAGAACTTTGCTCTTGCCATAAGTCCTCTAATGCATTATTAAAATAAAAACACAGGAATATCCATGCTATAGACATCCTCAAAGCCCAAATCAATATTTACTCACTGATAATAATTAATTTTCATAGAGTGCTCTGCAGGTTACAGTGTTTTATATACATTCTTTCAATGACCCTCACAATAATCCTGAATGAAATATAAAAGCCAAGTCCAAGTCATTTTGACATCAGGGATGGAAATTCTAAGGCTATCATTACTTGTGCAAGGTCTCCAGCTATGAAAGCATCAGGTCTCCTGATTTCTAAGCCAGTGCTCTTCCAACTGTGCAGCCCGGTTTCCCTAATCCTGGGTTTTTCAGACATCTTGGATGAAGAATGACAAACATATTTCCCAGTGGTAGGAAGAGGGAAAGCTGCTCCAGACCAGTGCTACTCAAAGTGTGATCCAGAGACCACTGGAAGTCCCCAAAACCCTTTCAAGGTGTCCTTAAAATAAAAAATATTTTCATAATAATACTAACATATTATTTGTCTATTAAAATATACTTCCGTTTTCTAAACACATAAATGAGTGAGATTGGAATTTCTTCATATACTTCAATCAGAACAACTTATCACAAGAGAGTGAATGCAGAGGAGATAGAAGAATCCAATTATCTTGATTAAATCAGACATTAAGGAAACTTGCAAAAATATCTAAAACATTGTCACTATTTTTACTATCCTTTTCTTTTAGAAAATACATTATAGTTCATTAAAATAGATTTTGTGTTAACATATAATAGGTATGTTTTTATTTTAATGAATTAATAAATATTTTTTCAAAACTATATTTTTAATGCTTAATATTATGAATATCAATGGAAGAGTGTAAAAGGATTCTGAGAACAAAACATTTAAAAAACACATCTCAGACCTGTAATTATTTTTCCAGTTTGGTCTAGGTCTAATAAAAGATAGCTTATCATCACCATATTATCAGCTTCTATTTTATTACTTTAATGGATCTCAAAGAAAGGTCACCTGACATAGCTAAGAAAAGTGTTAAGATTGGTATAGGAAAAACCAAGGTTCTAAGCCTAATCCTGACAAATAATAGGGATGAAACCATGGACAGGTTGCCTACCATCTCAATGTCTTTATGTTATAGATCAGTTGCTGATTTGCCTAGATGATGAGGGAACTCTTAACTAAGACTAGGTCAGTCATTTTCAATTGTGACCAACTCTTCATGACCTCATTTGGAGTTTTCTTGGCAAAGATACTGAAGAAGTTTGCAATTTCCTTCTCCACTTCAGTTTACAGCTGTGGAAACAGAGGCAAACAGGGTTAAATGACTTGCCCAGGGACAATAGCTAACAATAAGATTAGATTTGAACTTGAGTAGATAAGTCTTCTTGACTCCAAGGCTGGCACTCTATCCATTGCACCATCTAGCTGCCCCAAGCCAATGAATAGAACTGTGCCAATTATGATTGGGAATTGAGAGTCAGCAGGGGATCAGGTTCTTGAAGTGAAACCTTCCTACCTCCCAAACTGCATCTTTCTGCCAGATATTTTTCCAGTACTATTTCTCCCTTAGACTTCCAGCAATGGGGAATGGAAGATTTCTTAATCTTATAGAATATAAAAAGGGAAGATTGCTCCACAACATCCCATATCCTTCCTCCTTCCCCACTGCCCTTGTCACTTGGTAGGAGTGTCCCAGGAGGTAAGGTCTCTTTGTCACTATTGCTATAATTAAAAATCTTACCATAACACTGAAAAGTGTCTTTGATGAACATGTGTCTCCCTGTTAAATACCTCTTCTAATAATGATAATTACAGGATATTAAATAAGTTTATCTCAGTAGCTACTATCAGAGAAAATTATATGATATTACTATATCCTTGAGGTACATCTTATTACTACTAATAATAGCTAGTAGTTAGATAATACTTTAACATTTGCAAAGAACTTTTAGATAATAAGCAATATTACATATTTTCAACATGTCTTATCTCATTATTCTCACAACAACCCTAGAAAGTAGGCACTATTATTATCTCTATGTTACAAATAAAAAACTGAAGCAGACAGATTGTGATTTGTCCAGGTTTATACAGCTAGTAATTGCTTTAGGGTGATTTGAATTCAAATTGTTCTAACATTAAGTGTAGCACTCCATCCATTGCACCACTTATAATACCCAAAGTAAGCTCAAAGAGATGTCAAAATTATAACATATACAACTGTTGATGTATGATATATGTCAGTTGCTTGAACTATCCAAATGCTATGGGAAATGAAAGTTGGGTTACACTCATTAGATGCATTTAGGAATTTTTAGGAAAATGGTTCTTTCAAAAGTTAATCAGATGTATTAAGAAACAAGAGTTAGTGGTTTTCTCTGTTCAGCTGGCATTAAGGGGCTCATATATTTGGGGCAAAGTACTGTGAAATTCATTACAACTTTTAAAGTTTCATTGTTCTTGAAAAATATGGGGAAATATTTTCCAGGATATAGTGAGGGAATACATGTATGAGGCATGAAACAAATTGTGGACATGGAAATCTAGGTAATTCTATTTTCAAAAATTTTGTGTTTTCTTCCTCACTTTTCACTCACATCCAAGTCATTTCTCCATTATTTTGTGAATATATTTTCCTTTTTTTCCTTTTACCAATTCAACCTTAGTGGTGGATGAAAGCATTCAAAACTGCATGTTGTTTAAATCAATTAAATCTTTGTTTTTATAATAAGTAAAGAAACAATAGGACCATATATTCTCTGTACCTCTAGATATGAGGTCTGTTCTAAAAAAAATTGGTAAAAACTAGCCTATTTTCTACCTATATTTTCATCAAGGATACCATATATATGTATATATGTATACATACATATATGTATATATGCATACATACATATATATGTATATGTATATATGTAGGCCAGTTCCAAAAATATTACAAAGATGACAAAATAGTCCTAAGTCCAGCACTCATTGATTTCTTTTGGGGCTGTGTAGGTATTAACACTCTCAGTGAAAATTTTCCATTATTATGAAATCTTCTATTCTTTGAGATATATTGAACATAAATTCCTTGTTATCTGAAAATTCTTTCACCACAATATGAATTACTTGGTCAGATCAAATAGATATTCCTGAATTCATTCTCCTAAATGATAGTTCTACTTCCCCACATAGCACATGTTAGCAGTACAAATGTATAGGCTGTTTTTGTTGTCATACCTCTTGTAAAAAGAAAGAGATATTTGGATGAATCTGTGATCTTGTTAAAATTAATTTAATTAATATTCTCTCATTTCAGTAGCAATTTTAAGCATGGCTTTTCCCCCCTTCATTTGGTAGCTTTCCCTCTTTCAGAAGTGTTAAGAATTATTTCCTCAATGCTTCTAAGAGTGTCACATCAATCACAGATGTCATCTATATATACTGTAACCTGCAGTTGCTCTTCCTGTTTTGGATACTATAGTGCCATTTTCACATTCTCAAGTAGCACATCAATAACTTCAAAGTTGGGATCCAGATGTGATAACTTCATTGTCACTAAAAAAGAAAATGGCTTGTCACTGAATCATTGTCAAATCTTTTCCCATTTTCATCTGTTATTCATCTTTAAAAGTTCATAGAGTGATATCCCTTAATTTGTTCTCACACAAAACTTTCTGAAAATGATTTTATTAATCTCTCACTCACCTCTCCTTGTTTTGTGAAGTGATATTGTTTATAACCATCCACCATCGTAGGTTTTCGAAAGTGAGCTTAGATTGAAAACTTTGTTATCCTTGGTCGTCATTTATCACAACTCAGCAACGAAATCAAATATTTGCTAGCTGGATTGGTTTCTGGACTCTCTGTTGTCTTTTATTATAAATAAGTTAAACTTCTCTTTAAAATGGGAAAAAATACTTTTAGCTACTTGTTTTTCAGAGTCAATAGCTTGTTCAAATTCGTTTGCATGAAGATGTGGCAACTTCATTCACTATCACCTTATTCCCCCTTTTTTCCTAATTTTATGTTAATTTCAACCTTTGCTCTAACTAATCTGTGATCTAACTTTGCAGAGAACAGATTCTGAAATGACTACTTTGTAAGTAATCCGATTTATCTCATTTGTTGTCAATTTCAGTTTTTATGATATTCAGTGTTCTCTATTTTCAGCACATTTAAATTCTTCTTAAAGAAAGTGTTTATGAAATACAGGCAAGATGTTTCTGTCTTATCAACAAACTTTCATATATGTATATATATATATATATATATATATGTATATATATATATACACATGTGTGTGTGTGTGTGTAGCACAGTGTCTGACACATAGCAGATATTTGAAAAATGTTTGTTGGCTGATTATTTCTTAATCCGAAACATTTATGTTCCATCTTACTTTTCACACCTCTCCCCAGTGCCCACCTTTGCCTGGAAGAAGTTATCTTGTATAAGAGTACTTGCATTAGCAGGCTTTGTCAACATTTTCACTGAATTTCTCTTTCTTCATCCCCTACAGCAAAGTTAATGCATAAGCTACAATTGCCTTCACAGAAATCTGTCTTTATGCACATTATCATCACTAAAAGGCAAGATAACTAAGAGACCTTTGATACAATGCTTCTTGATACCCTCAGCTATATGAAAAAATTTAATTCACAAATACTTTTACTCACCTCTCTATGGATAATCTATAAGCTTTCATTTCATTTAACCACTAATTATTTATCTTCTACTTTCACTTATAACAATAATATCAATATCTATGTGATTCAGTTTTTGTAGTAGTATAACTCATTGGTTAGTGGGTAAATATCTCACATTTAGATGGCCAATAGTAAAATTTACATTTTCAGAAGATTTTTAAGTGCTATGATTCTTTTGTCATTCAGCTAATGTTACTGCAGGAGTAAAGAATAACAGATATTTAAAAAAAATATTCCCCATTTCATGGATCACTATGGCCAAAGAATTTATCTCTCAGTGACCAACATTAAGGTCATAGACTTCTCCGTACACTTATCTATGTTACCTTTGGACAGGAATTATGGTCCATATTAGGGTCCATAGTCAAAATTTTTCCATCTTAAATTCTGATACTGTCATCTTCAAAAAACTATGATGAAGCATTGAAGCAACCCATTTATGGAGGATAATGCAGATTCTAGAACATGTGTGCATATGTAATATACATGCAGAGTGAGAGAAGAGAAGAGGAGAGAGAGAGAGAGAGAGAGAGAGAGAGAGAGAGAGAGAGAGAGAGAGAGAGAGAGCACTTTCTAATGGAAAGTAACTGACCAAGAAAATTCCACTGCCTTATTACACTTCTCTTTCTCCCATTTCCCTCGACAGGATAGAATAATAAGCAGGCACGGACCTACATGTTAAGGACATTATTGGAGTCCTGAGAGTCATATAAATTAAGACAATACCTTTAACTGCCACAATAGCCCTCAGCTAGCAAAACAAAGATGATAACTAGCCCTTGCTTCCAAAGTAACACCAACATAGCTGTGTTCCCTTCAATACAGCCGATTAATAGCTACTGCATTCTGAAAATTCAGGTACTTTTTCCTGATTTGGCTACCACTCAACCTGTCCCTGCAGATCCTGAGGATCACAAAAGCAAAGAGATACCCTTCTTGATCCCCAAATGTTCTGGCTCATATTGCAGGTATTTAGGGGAGTCCTAGATTGAAGGAGAAAACCATCATCTCTTTCAAATGTTCTTCAGATTCCGAGATTTACAACCAACACTACTTTTTCTACTTAGGAACCATAAACCAGCTTTCACTCCATGCCTACCGGCTATTGGAACAGACTTTAATGGCTTCTCTCTAATGTTCAGGGCCATTAGGAGAGAACAAATCAGGATGGAGATGAAAACCCAGTCAAAGGAGTCCCTTTGGGCAATCACAAAGTGAAAACTTTACTAAAGCTTGTAGTGAGAAGCACTAAATGTTGTGGGTTTCTGCATCAGCTTCCAATAAGCAGGCTCAAGTTGCTGAAGAAAAATTGAGCAGATAATTATGTGCAAATTTCTTTCCCCTTTTCTCATGGATGGGACAGCAGAGTATAGAGGAGAAAACCACTGGAAGTCAGGAGAGCTTGGCTTGAAGCCTGGCTCCCCCAGTAATGTTATATAATATTGAGCAAGTTACTTGCTCTGAGACTGATATTCCCTCATCTATAAAATGAGTGCAAATAAAATGATGACCTCTGAGAATTTCTACCATTCTCTGATTCTAATTTTTCACTCTTTGAGACAGACAGTCTTTTGACGGTCTTTCATGAGCCAAAGGTCCACCTGCTCCTTTGAAGGTTCTCCTCTTGTGTAATTTAATTCATATTTTCACATTATATACACATGCCTGTCCATTCCCTTCTCTACATACACACTTTTAGAATCCCATTCAAAGGCCTTATTGCCTGTTTTCCTTATTCTGACTCTACAGCACCTTGGTCATATATGACATATGTCTCTACATTCCATAACTCCTAGACTATCAAAGGAAAAAAAAAGAAAATAAGCAAAAGTTTCACACATAGTATTCATTTACCATTCTGGACACCAGTGCACATATATATGTATATGTATGTATGTATTTATGTATGTATATATATACACATATACACACATAAAGACATACAGTCTTCTATTAAGAATTAAGTAGCAAATGAAGAAAAAAAACTAGAAGTTCAGAGGAAAGAAAATATATGGAACTTCCTGGATAAGATGGAATCTGAGGTGGCTTTGAAAACAACAATAAAATTTAAATCAGTGGAAAGGAGATAATCTGAATGATGAGTTAAGAACTTACAGAATTACCCTTCAGTTGGAGCAGTAGCTGGCTTTTTTTTTTTTTTTTGGACACATTCCCCGTTATATTTATTGCATTCTTGGTTCAATAATTTTCCATTGCTCTATCACCTTTAAGGAGCTTCTGTGTTCATTTCCCAGCTTTGGACAATTGATTTTGTTTATGAAGTAATATCCTGACCTATCAGTGTCTAATTTCCATCTATATCTTAAACTAGAGTTAGGGAATTCCTGAAGAAGCAAAAGGTAGACTTCCTTCTCATTATCTTTCCAGGTTACTGCCAGGAACTATAGCTTGCCCATTCAATCTCTTAAATCTTTAGAACTGTTCCATTTATGTCTACTTCTTGTTGTTGCACTAGTTTTTACTTGCTGGCAAGTTCTTCATAGATTTCCTCAGTTCTCCTCTAACTACCCCAGCCATGTTGAGGTGCTATTCTATTGATCTTCACTTGAAATCCATTAAATGTTTAACTTTATCCTACATGGTTTTCTTACCAGGACTCTCTGAAATACAGAACTTAGCTTCTACAAAGATAATTTTATTATCAAGATTTTATAGTACATATTGTAGCACAGCAATGCATATTCTATTCATAATTTTATTTCTTCAGACATAAGTGTATCCTATGAAACACTGATTCACCTAAACATGTTCTTTGGAATCAATAAATGTCAAAGTGGAATGTAATTGTACTTAAAACAAAGTGTCTCATGAAGATGATGATGGGAAAGTAGCTAATTCTCCAGATTTCATTTTAAAATGCCTAAGGGCAGAATATTTCTTAGATATATTTGTATTCCCACACAGTTTTCATTTATCTTTCTGGATGTTAATATACATTCAATAAATATTAAAATTGTAGCATCTTACAATTGGTGGGAAGAGATCTCATCTAGCTTTTACCTCTATCTGAAAAAGAATCAACACCATGCTGAATAATTGTTTTCACAAATTCTGCAACTTTGACTTAAGTCTTATTGTAATGTTTTATTGCAGATGAAAATGATCCATACTTTTCGAAGGCTATACTAGAGCACATGTTCTGTAGGAGAATTTAAGTGTAAAAGTGAAGAGAATGCAGTACTTCTGGTCAGGGGAACATGAATTCAAATCCAGTCTCAGATATTTAATAGCTACATGAATTTTGGCAAGTTGGTTAATATCTATGCTCCTCAGTTTTTTCATCTGTAAAATAGAAATAAATAATGTACCTCACAGGTTAGTCATGAAAACAAAATGAGATTAAGTTTATAAAGAACTCTGCAAGTCTTAACAAGCTACACAACCATTTTAGAGAGCAATGTGGAATTGTGTCCAAAGAGTTATTAAACTGCCTACATGGTCTATTTCTGAAGATGACTAGAAAAAAAAAGGGAAAATAACCTATGTATTCTAAAATGTTTATCGCAGCTCTCTTTGCTATGTTAAAAAACTGGATGTTAAGGGAATGTCTATCAATTTGAGATGGCTGAACAAGTTGTGATGTAGGATTATGAAGGAATACTACTATGCTATAAGAAATGATGAGCTTAATGATCTTAAAAAACCTGCATAGTTATGAAAAGAAAATAAACAGCAAAATGAAAAGAACTAAGAGAATGTTGTATACAGTAACAGCAAGATTATTTTAAAAACAATTTTGAACAAATAAGTCATTTTGATTATTACAAATATCCAAGTTAACTACAAATGACTGTCTGAATGCTATCTAATCAAGATGCTATATGAATCGAGAGGAAGAACTGATAAATATTAATAAATATGTAGAATAATTTTAACACATAATATACACAAATATGCTATTTGTGTCTAATGGTAGCCATCTCTAGGATAGGAGGAGGGAAGGAAAAATGGGAAAAAATAAATTTACATGATGACATTATTATATATTTAAAAGTACTAGCAAGTTGTACATAATAGATTTGCAGTTTCATGTGAAGTCATCTTTTTATTATGCTATGTCATAAAAATGCTTGTTTTATTTCAAAAATTAAAATAAAAGAATTTTTTTTAAAATATCTTTAAGCTTGTCCCTCTTAATTTGGAGAGATTCACCACCAGATTGTCTGGAAAGGGAAGGAATTTTTGGTAATAACACTCAAAAAACATCTAACAAATTGTGAAGCAATCTCTATTGGTGAAATGAAAACCACATAAACAAACCCCCACACACACACACAAACACACAAATCTTTAAAGCATTCTAAATCTTAAAGCATATTATAAATTTATTTATTGTTAACACTATGGTTCACATTAGTTTTATTGAACGATGAAACATCAACTTTTGTTTTTCACAGGATTCTATCTAGACCAATAGAAAACAATGCTACTTATGCTACAGGTTCAGAAGGATAAAAAATAACTCACAATGATTAACAACTCTTTCTATCGAGAAGTGCTTCTTTTAGTACCTGGAATTCATTTCCAGATGCTGCTGAAGTCAATTCCCTTTGTTTCCTATACTCAGTGAAAATGGAAAAGAGCTAATCACCATCATCTTCCATGTGCTTAGTGCTCATATATGTGAAGACTATTAAATTATCCCTTAATCCCATTCTCAATCATTTGAACTCCTTTATGTTTTTTCTTCTAGTTAGCCTAGAACATCAAATAGCATCACCTTCACATATCAAGTTGTCTGACTTCAGTCTGCACAATTTAGATTTCCAACATCTATTGATAGGTATAAGCTTCACCTTCTAAAATACCTCCCTCTCTATAAATCAATGACAGACTGGAAAGCAACTCATCCATGAACTGAAACAATAGTTTGTTTTAAAAGAAGCACAGTTACTAAAGACTACATTTTTATTAGTTAAAGAATAATTCATAACAACAAACAAACAAAATCCAGAAGACAGTTGCCAAGAATTTTGTGAGTCCTATGTCGGTCATAAAAGGAATAATCTTTATGATAAGTTGAGATAACATATCCACAACTTATGAGACTGATTGTTTCTCTTGTAGTATCATAAAGAAACATCAACTTTTGGAATTTTCTATACAGTCAACTCTTTTTACAATGGTAAATAATATTTCAAAGAAGCAGATGTTTCATTAATCACATAACAAGCAAAAGGCTTCCAGGGGATAAGAACAGATTCACACATACATTTGCTCTAGCATCCACCTAAGGTCTTTGATAGAAAGAATTCAAAAGGATAAATATATCCAAGAGAGAAATTTGCCCAGTGTATTCTGTATGATTAAGAATTAAGATATATGACCTATTAAAAATCTCACACCGAATATATAAATGGTACATATAGTGTATATTTGTATATGTATGTGTATTCATATGTACATACATATATACACATATGCACCACATATATCACATCTATATAGATTTGTGCAGGTATATTTGCACATCTGTATGGGTATATGTGTGTATATGCAATGTTCCACACCCAAAGTACCTCACTTTTTTCAAATAAGGAAGGGAGATATATTGTTTCCTTTCTTATTTAGGACCAAATTTAATTACTAACTATAATTTCCTACCTTTCACATCCAATTTTCATTGCTGTTGCTGTTCTTTCTATTTACATTGCTGTGGTAATTGCTTACATTTTTTCCTGATTCTTCTTACTTCAATTCACATGAATTCACAAAAAAATCTTCCCAAGCTTCTCTATATTCTTCATAGTCATTATTTTAAAGTCTATTCATATATCAGATTTGATTTAGCAATTCAGTCAGGCAGCTAAGTGGTGGGGAAGCTAAGGAGGGGAAGAAGAGGAGGGAAAAAATTTTGGAACACAAAATCTTGCAGAAATGACTGTTGAAAACTATCTTTACATGTATTTGGAAAAATAAAATGCCAGTGGGAAAAAAAAATAAAGTCACAAATCCAATCCCTATTCCACATGATCCATACCAGTGTATTCTCTCCACTATTATCACTTGCAACCTATCCATGTCTTCTTATTCTGTTCAGTCCTTGACCCACGCATTCTTACAAATTTTCTGTAAATGATTCAGCAAACATGGTGGATCTTCCCTTAATCTTTTAATATTTCATGTCTACCACTGCAATGTTTTGACTGGTCATCTGTAATCCCATGCTCTTGGCACAGTAAGAAGGTTCATACATAATTCCTGATTTCCTACCCAACAACAGCAACCCAAAGAAAGTGGATAACCAGTGTCAAGGGACAGAAATTTCAAGGATTTGGCCTTTGGTCATCACTGGTGGAAATGACAGTTGCCAGACAGGGGGAGAAAACAAAATAAGAACTGAAACTTCAAGACAGTATCAGACAAAGTCCCCTGAATGGAATTAAGACACTTTCATTTACAAAGCATATTGTAACTGTTTCCCACAAGTCATTTGTTAGTAAAATGGTGGATATATAATTTTCATTTTAAAAATATGAGCTGGCTATTTATGGGAACTTTAAAGTTATTTTTTGGTAAAATGAAGATTAATCTTGTAATATAAAGAAATTCCCATCGATTTTTCTTGCTTTATTTCCAATATCTCTAGATCTCACTTTTAGTAAAATGTGCCAGAATGAATTAATTTTGGTGTTTGAATTTCATTAAATGATTTTAACATATTAAAGAGATAGTCCTATACTAAAAGGGCACAAGTTTTTTCTTTATACATAGAAAAATGTTTTTATTGAGTTAAAATGCAGAAAGCTAGTCTGATATCTATAGACTGCAGAATATTCATCTCAAAAAAAATTTGAGAAGGGGAAAGGGGGGAGGCAAATAAAAATTAAGTGCCAATTGAAAAATCTCCATTTCAACTATTCCCAAAGGGCAAACTGTGCAAACTCTTTGATCCAGCAATACCACTGTTAGGTCTATATGTCAAAGGCATAAAAGGGAGAAAGGACCTATTTGTAGAAAAATATTCATAGCAGCTCTTTGTGGTGACTAAGAATTGAAAATCAAAGGGATATCCATCAATCGGGGAATGACTAAACAAGTTGTGGCATATATTTATAATGGAATATTATTGTATGGTAAGAAATGACAAGCAGGATGATTTCAGAAAACATTAGACTTACATGAATTGATGTATAGCAAAGTGAACAGAATCATGAGGACATTGTTTACAATAACAGGAATATTGTTCAGTGAAAAACTATGAATGACTTAGCTATTCTCAGCAATACAGTGATCCAAGACAATCTCAAAGGACTAATGATGAAGCATACTATCCAGCTCCAGAGAAAGAACTGATATTGACTGAATACAGTCTGAAAAATACTATTTTCACCTTTTTTTCATTGCTTCTTTTATTGAAGTCATCTCGTATCAAGTGACTAATATGAAATATTTTACATAATTGCACATGTATTACCTATATCTGATTGCCTACTAATTTAGGGAGGTAGGAAAGGAGAGAAGAGGAATAGAACTTGGAACTCAAAACTTTAAATAAAAATATTTTTAAAAGAAAAAAAGAGAATCTCCATTTCCCAAATGAACTCAATAACTAAGTGCCTAATAAAGTTAAGAATATATATCACTATGGAAAGAATTCCCTAGTTGAGAAAAGAAAAGAAAAAACTGGAAAACAGATAGGTAGAAACTGGGTTTAAACCAACATTTTATACCTTGAACCACAATAAGCTCAAAACAGATCTATGACCTGAATAAATATTTTAAAATATTAACAACACTACAAATACATAATTTTATATTATATGTGTGTATATGCACATATACATACACACATATATGCAGATATATAGATAGAGATAGAGATACAGATACACACACAGAAGTATAAGTGCTGGTATGTTATGTGCAATGCTCTACACTCAGAGTCCTTCAGCTCCTTAGAGAAGCAAGAAAAATGCATTTCTCCTCTCTCCTATGGGACTGTTTCATTATTATAATTATACAACCTGCATATATATTTTTGTTGTTGTTGCTGTTCTTTACATTTATATTGTTGTAGTCATTGATTGCATTTATTCCTGGTTTTTCTTACTTCAATTTCTAGGAATTCACCTAAGTTATTCAATGCTTCTCTATATTCTTCATACTCATCATTTTTAGTTACATTCCATTCTATTCATATCTCACATTTGGTTTCACCATTCTCCAATCAATGCACATCTAATTTTTTTTTAGGAAGGAAGGAAAGGAAAGGAAAAAAGAAAAGAAAAATTTTAGTGTATTTGGATATTTTTATCATTGAATCTTTGGGTGATATATAGTTAACAATGGGATATTTGGTTCCTTGAGTATGGATGCTTGAATTACTTATTAACATTATTGCAAATTGTTTTCCATAATGGTTAGACATTTAAAGCACAGCTCCAATAACAGTGCTTTAAGAATATATATATTTACAACTCTCCAAAATTGATAGTTCCAAAATTTTGTCATCCTCGCCAATCTTCTAGTTATTAGATGAAATTTCAAAGTTTTGATTTGCATTTATCATATTTTTAATGATTTAGTATATTATTTCAAATGCTGTTTATACTTCAAAAGTCTTTTCCTGAGAATGGTTTGTTCCTGTTTCTTCATCAGTTTTTCAGAGGCGAATTCTTATATATTTGTATTAGTTCCCAATAAACTTTGGGTATCAATATCTTTCCGAGGTATTTTGATTCAAAAATTCCATTCTATCTCATCAAGAGCTTCCCTTTTTTCCTATTTAAATGATTTGATTTATGCAAAAGCTTTTCAATTTTCAGTAATCCAATTTATCTAGTTTGTCTTTTTTGATTATTTCTTTACATTAGGAAATTTTCCTCTAGATGTAGCTGTGAAATATATTTGATAAGCTGATAAGAGTTCACATGTGATAATATTATATAATTGTGTAAATACAAGCACGATAATTCATTATTATTAGAGCTGTGCATTGTTCCAAACATTGTGGAAAGCAATTTGCAATAATGCTAAGAAAAAGATTCAGATATTTCATTGTTAAGGTAATATCCCTATGGCATTCCATGACAGAAAGAAAAGTTCAATAGCAGCATATTTTTAGTAGTAAAGACCTTGAAAAAATAGCACCCCATGAACTGGGAAAAGATGTGATATATGAATAGTATGTAATATTACCACATTAGAAGTAATGATAAATGTGAGGAATACAGAGAAACATGGGGAGACTTATGTGAACTCTTGCTAATGGAAGAAGAATACAAGCAATGACTGAAACAATGTAAATGGAAAGAACAGCAACAACAAAAATTGGATGTGAAAGGTTGGAAATTATAAAAATCAATCTCAAACCCAAAGAAGAAAAGAGACAAAGTATCTCCCTCCCTTCTTTGAAGAACTGAGGGCTTTAATGGAAGAACATCGCATATATTGTCAGATGCTGTTAATTTATTGGTTAGTTTTACTGGCTTGATTTTCTTCTTTTCTTCTTGGCTCTCTTGAAAAGAGAAGAAAGAGGAAGGGGAGAGGAGGAGAAGATTGGAACATTATTACAAGTGAAAAGAAAAGAAAATCTTCATTTTGATACCTTCTATCTATGCACTCTTAGCATCTCAAAATCAGGGTGAGAAGGGACCTTAGGGATTTTCAAACCAATTTCCTCATTTTGTAGAGGAGGGAATAATTCTGAGAGAGAAGTAATTTGCCCAGTCACACAGCAAATCAATGATAGAGCCAGAAGTAGATTGAGTCTCCTGAATCCTAGGCCATGTTCTAGATACTGTTTCATAGCTGCCTTCAAAGAAAACTCTAACCTTTACAATAACTCAACATTTCAGTTTGAGATTATTCTTCTTCTAAGATTTTTTTTATATTCATGATAACTAAAAAGGGAGATTTTTGAAGGGGGAAAATGGAGACAGCATTGTACAGTGAAAAACAGTGAAGAATAAGATGTTCAATCAAAGGACCCGAATTTTCAAGTCAGCTGTCATTCACTACCTGTCCTGTCTTGAGTTAGTAACTTATCTGGACAACAGCCACCTTAAATGTCATATAAAGACTGTTTGGAGAATATATTCTAAAGTTTCTTCTAACTCTTAAAAGTACAAACTCCTTTGATTCTGCTAAAATGGTAGATGCCACAAGCAGAAAAAAAAAAGTGTTTGTAATGATAAGATGTCATTTCTAATAGATTTCACCACTAGCTACTAAAAAAAGCAGGAAAACCCATTCACAGAAGCCATTGTCTACACAAATCTCATTTGCCTTTGTAGAATGCAAATCTTGGTTATAATCATCTACTATTCATTGACATTTAGATTTCAAAGTAAAGTTGGCCCCAAAATACTATTCTGAGTTATACTCATCTGCCTTTCCAAGTTAAAAGTACAACTGGGGATAATTGGTTCAATCAGGGATTACTAATGAGTTGTGGATGTTTTTGTTCCAATCATTAAGATTGGTAGACTTAGCTTATTAGTACATGAGGCTATTTTGCTACAAGCTACTTTTTCTCACTGACTGCTTAGTGAACAAAGTCCAGGGTTAGGTCTGGAATTTTCAAATCAAAGTCACAGAAAGTAAAAAGGTCATGGAAGTGTGCTTTATCATATTACTTAATATGGATTAGGAGTCAAAAGCCTGAGGTTTCTTCAAGAAACAGTTCTGCCAGAGGGAAGCACTTGGACAGGGAAAGACTTTGGGAAAAGTTCTTCACCTTTTAATTTCCTTCCTAATCTTTAAAATAATAAGGGCACTGCTCTACTCATGGGATCTTTATGAAAGATCACCTGGGGAGCACCTTCTTAGAAATACCTCATTCTACCATCCAGTTCCACTAGATACTTCAATCTTCATCTTGGGGCCCTATACCATTAATTGCTAAGAATTTACCTTACTCTGGAAAGAATCATCAAATTCATGTTACCATTCCTGAAGAGTAAACCAAATGATCCATGTACCATCTAGGTAAATTCCTAGACTAAAATACTCCTCCCCTGGCCACTATTCCCTATTCTAACATATATTAGAATATATGTTTCTCATATTCTCATATGTTCCTCAAGGGATTTATATACATGAAAAATTAACTTTTCATTCATTCATATATTTATCTTGTACTTATTAAATACTAAGTAAGATGTTATTATTAATGCTTCACACTGTCTCCATTTTTTCCAGCCATCCCCATTCTTGGTTATTCAAAGGTAATAATTAGTGGATTGAAACTGAAATACAGGACTACCAGATTCTATTAAAATGATTACTTTCTGGTAGCTCGATTTGTTATAGGTTATGCTATTTTTATATTTGGTCCTGCTGATTAATATAGTGTTTCTTCCACTACATACTTCAGAGCCAGAAAGGAACTAGAAGAGATGTTAGAGGTCATGCCCTCCAAACACACTTCTTTTTTTGAGAGATAAGAAAACTGAAGCCCAGACACTGAGTGACTTCTCTAGTCTCCCAATCCCCACCCCCACCTAGTAAAACCAATACAGCTCAGGCTGGAACCTGGATCTCCTGAGTCTTAATCCAGTGTTTTTCCAATTCTTTAAATATTTACCTCATCAAGACCTTCACAGAGATTGCAGGTTTTTAAAATGGAAAACCCCTCAGAGATCAACTAGTCATTTTCCAAGTATATCTTAAGTATTTTCAAAGGGAAAAGGAAAGCAGTAGTTGTTCTGAAAGCCTTGGTATTGTGGGAATTTGTCTTACCTGCTTAAGGAAATGTAATTTAAAGTTCTTCTGGGATACAGAGTTTTCAAGCTGTTGTCATTAGATTGTTTCAATCATGTCTTACTCTTTGTGACTTCATTTGGGGTTTCTTGGCAAAGACACTGGAATAGTTTGCCATTTCCTTTTCCAGCTCATTTTACAGATGAGAAACTGGGGCAAAGAGGGGTAAGTGTCTTGCCTGAGATCACATAGCTAATAAGTATCTGAAGCTAGGTTTAAATGAAAAGATGAGTCTTTTTGACAACAGGCCTGGCTCTATCCATTGCACTACCTAACTGCCCACACATGAAATAGGGCTTCCAATATTTTATCAAAGTGCATGAACTAAGAAATTTAATAGACAGATCAGTGAATCTATCTGCATCATTCTATATGGACAGTGAACCCTAAAGCAAAATAGCTAGGTCCTATTTAGTATGAGTAATTAATCTCATGATATGACTACATGTATTCAAATTCATACAATTTGGGTATTATAATCATGTAAAATATGGTGACTGGTTTCAGCCCAATGGAAATATGTTGTGTGAATTCAAATAATAAAACTACTTCCAGAAACTCATTATTTTTACTAATTGGGACCTAACTGTAGTTCCTAATTGCTTACACACTGAGCCTTTCAGAATCAGATTTTGTCAGGTTGTTTATTCTCATCCTTGGAAATTGAAATAACAAGCATGGGATGGGAAATAGTTGAGTGAAAAGACCAATTTGGACACTGACTCTATTACTACACTTCCCTTCTTTGGGCCTCAATTTCCTCATCTGTAAAGTGAAATTGAGCTCAATAACTTCTAAGATTTTATTTCAATTCTCAATTTATGAACCTATGATTAAAAAACTAATCTATTAATCATAAACATATACATGAATTTAGCCACTATTCTTGCACTAAGTATAAGCCCTCCTAAAGCAGATGATAAGAATAAAAAGGAAATAAGCATATATTAAGAAACTACTATATATACATTTTGCTTTATTGATGTATATAGCTTGCTTCCTATATATTTGTTTGCATTGTGTAGATTATAAGGGAATTTCAGAATAGAGACAGTCTTTTCTCTTTTTGCTTAACATACACTGGCACAAAGCAGGTGCTTAATAAACATTGATTGATCACTACTTGATAATCACCATATAACTTATAGGCATTATCTCAGATGATCCTCAGAACAACCCTATGAACTGTGAGAAGTTGAACTAAACTCAGTCATGTCCTATCCAGTTTTCAAACAGCAAGGAGAGATTGCCGTTTGGGAGTTCAGGGGCAACAAGTATCACATAAAACTATAAAATTCCATTAAATTTCAGAGCATTAAATCGTCAGCATCATGTCATCACTTCACCCAAGGTTTCATCTCTAAATAGAAAAGGTAACTCTCCATTGATAAATGCCCATTAACATGAGGAAGTTTGGAAGGAAGACTAGCTGCCTGAATGGCTTTAATGTTACTATAGTTCAGGAAACATAAGGCATACAAAACCTAAATAGACAAAATGGCAAATCCATTGATAGATTATTTTTTGTAAAAGATTCATATCATAACATCTGGGGAAAAATCTGAAAGCAGATGACTTAGTCCTGCTTCCCATGGAGCATTTGATCATAATTCCTAAAAGATCAATTTAAAAGGTCAAAGGAATAGTAAATTCAAGGCTACTTTGATTCAACTGATATGTAGGCATTCAATACATATTTCCCTATCATTCAATATTTTATAGTTTATCCAATGAAGATTTAATTAAGCATGGCAAAAAGAAAATACTAACCATTTTTATTTAATTAAAATGAAATCACAGCCTTTTAGTTCCTGTTTTTAATGTAAGGAAGATGGGGAGGGAGCCGGGAAAAAGCATTTTTTAAAGATTTAGCAAAGACAGTAAGATCAGATGGGAAGTTCTCTTTTCTTGTTTCCAGTGAATGAGACTAGTGTTAGAACTGAAGAAGGAAGAAGAGGAGGGATTTCCTTGCATCTGGGGGAATTCATTGCCCTCTCTGGATCCTGGGGATAAATACTCAGGGTGAATTTCATCCCTTGCCAAAAAAGAATTTAAGACAAGGACATTTAATTTCTATGTCAGTTCACACCAAATGAAAGGTATTAGTTGAAGTTTCATAAAAGGAAGAGTAAAATTCTCTGGATATTATGATCTTGATATTTTACAGTAAAAGGAGGGAAGGGTAAATAGAAAGATGTGAGTATACTGGAGTGCTGGAAACATAGTAACTCCTGAAAGTTCACTCATTTCTAATTGATCATTTTCTAAGATTAAGCACTTAAAATAGAAGCAGAAAGTAAATCACAGGTTGAAGGGTAACATTGGAGCAATAGGAAACACTGCAGGGGGTTAGTGGTGCTTTGGCTATAATTCCTGGAAGCAAAAATACAGTTCTGGGAAGGCTGATATGACAGTTTGCTGTCTAATGGGAGAGCGTTGCACAGGTGGTGGCATGTGACTTGACATGTGTTTGGTCATCTGAGATTGATCAGTTTTGCTGGGCCACAGTTGCTGAGGGAGCTCCAGGAGCTTATAGATGAAAGGTCTAGGCATTCAATAGTTCACTGTAGCCTAGGTAAATGAGCTAAATACAATCAGGGCTCTCGGGACAATTTAAGAAACTCCAAGGAGTTCAACCCCAAAAATGACCTGTTCCTCTCCCTATGGTTTCCCGAACATTGCACTGAGCTAAACCAAAGATCACCTGAAAAGATCAAGTCACTCTTCACCAATATTCTCCTTTTTCTTCCGTTTCCCTTACACATAGACCACTGCACAATAATTCCCCCCTGAACTTCAGAGACTTCAAAGTCCACAGAAACGGGTGACCACCCAGACCAATGGAGGATTTGTTTCTTAACTGGCAAGTTGTCCTTGATGAAAAAAAAATGTCTCCAACCCCCTCAAAAACAAAAACAAAACCCTATGTCAACGGGCTTTTGGGAAACACAGATTGAGTAGAGTATACCATAAGAGCACAGACGTACAGAAATGCAGATACGGACACAATCAACCTCTGGCAGGGAACTAATTCATCTCCATCTGCATGTTTTGCTTTGCTTTGTTTAGTTTTGTTTTAAATTTGTTCTAAAATCACATTCAGGAATGAAATCTGAGAGACTAAACCTTTCATTCCAAGACAAAAGCCTTCATCTCGCTGAGATAACCCTTTGCAGATCTTGCTCATCCAGCGTAAGTGTGCAATAGGACACAGACCAAGTGCACTAAAATCCGAGTTGAACCAGTATCTCCAAGAGTCTTGTGGAAGCAGGGATAGAAGGAGATAGAACCACGGCGTTCAGCCTCCATCTGCCTCTCTTGGATAACCCCAAGCCAGGACGAGGTTGTGCTGATCTCAGCTGGCTAAGCCCTAGTTCTGACTCAGTTTACCCCTGAGCACGCGCGCAGCACCCCTCCTCCCCCCACACACACTCATATACACACACATAAACCCACATACAGAAGTTCAGGGTTCCAGGGAAAGCAGAATACCCAAGACTCTTGGTAATTCTCTAAACACCCCAAGAGTAGAAAGCGGACGCCCAAGAGGGCTAGTAACGGTGGGAAGAAAGTTGAGCCCTAGACTTAGGTTGCGTTCATCCCTCCACACCCTACCCACGTTTACCAGGTACTTACACAAAGACCCCAAAAAGGAGTACTCGGACCCCGATTTCGATGGCCAGATCTCGCATGGTGAGTCGGAGTGTTGAGCCAATCCCAAGAAATGAGCCCCTTTCCCGCAACTGGACCTCACACCAAGCTTCCCCTCTCTTTAAAAGAAACCGGTTGGAGACTCAGCCGCACCACGGACTTGGATGGGGGGGGGGGGAGAAGGCGGGAGCGCCCGGGCGGGAGGAGAGAGAGGGGGGCAGGGCTCAGCCTAAACCAGCGGCCCTCCAAAGGGCCCCCAGAGAGGAGAGCTCGCCCTGCCCCTCCTCCTCGCCCATTTCCCTCGCCCAGACCCAGCCACAGCTGGAGCCGCCTCCGGTTGCTGCCCGAGGGGCAGGCGCTCTCCCAGGTAGTGTTGCTGCTGGCAGCGCCGCGGTCCCTACTGCTGCTGCTGCTGCTACCACTGCTGCTCCCTCTTGCTCTGGATTCGCCTGCGCCCAAGCTCGGAGACCGGTGGGGGAGGGCTGGCTCTCCCTAGCAGTCAATTGGAAAAATAACTTCGTGTCTTCCGCAGCTGTGATTTATTTATCTGGAGAGGGGAAAATCCAGGGATGCCCGCTGCCTCTTGCTCTTTCAGTTCTTTTCCCTGGTTAGTTTGGCTGGCGGCTCAATCCTTCCCTCCGCAGACAAACAAATAAGCTCTTTTTTCTCTTTACCGGTCTCTCTTAAAACGATGAGAGAGACATAGACACAGAGACAGAGACAGAGTTTTGTCGATTTGGAGTCCATGTACTTACGCAATGTATGTTTCTTGTGCTTTCATATTATTTGTCACTCCCACAATCCTAGCACCTTAAATTCATCCCTTTTTGCCTTGAGAATTTCTGCCAAGATTACCTCTCCAAAAAACAACTTCTTTCCTGTTTTCTTGCACTTTCCACATCAGAGACTAGACTGGGCTAAGGATTGGGGGGGAAGGGAGGGAATATTCCCTACTGTCTTGAAAACGCTAACGTAAAAAAAAATGTAATCCATATTCCCCCTTCCCCCCCCCGCCCCGAACTCCTATTTCTCTCCCCTACCTCCAACTCTCAAGCTGCTAAAGTTTTGTTTGTTTGTTTGTTTTCCCGAAGTAGGGAAGAAAGGGTATTCCTCTGGATTTCTAAGGAAGGATATCATATCTCAACCAGGAGGCACTAAGCAAAACCTAGTTGCTTCTAATTGAGGTTCATATGGTTTGGATTCACTGGTGGCTGAGTGTCAAGGAGCTTGTCACCAACTGAAAAGAGGCCTGGAGCTTTGGGATGAATTCTGAAGAATTGTCTGATGTCCCTCACTTTCCATACACTCTCCAGACTATAAATTCAGAATAGAGGCCTAAATTCCTACCTACTTTACAGTAGTAGGATTTTAAAGGAGCGCAAAGAAAGGACCCAGGACTTTACTCCCTGATCTTGACCTAAATGGATATGGGAACTTAAATAAGTGACTTTCCTTCTCTGGGTCTCAGTTTCCTCTTCTATAATATAAAGGTGTTGTGTGTGTAATGGTCTTTAAAGTCCCTTCCATGTCTAACATTCTATATTTTTTTTGCAATTTGGATTTTATATTTTTCACTAATTGACCCAAGTGTCAAAATTAATATTAATCTAATACTAACATGAAAAAAACAGACCAGTCACTCTTCATTGAGTATCATCTATGAACTGGGATGCTGTGAATAAATGCAAAGATGTGAGATAGCTTTACCAAAAGCATTTAACAGTCAAGGTCTTTCTGCCCCCCACCCTGTGTGTGTGTGTGTGTGTGCATGTGTCCATCTGTCTCTGTCTCACACACACACATCATTGTCAAGAAATGTGTATTATGTCTATATTTGTACAAAGAAATACTGCAATTATTCTTGTAGTTAGGAGACCTACTGTCTAGTCCTAGTTCTGCCATTAATAGATGTGTGGCCTTTGGCAAATGACCTTCCTAAACTATAGTTTCCCATTTTTAAAATGTAAAAGTTTAAACTAAATGATATTTCTGGGTCTTTCCAGCCTGAAAAGCCTATGGTCTCATGTATTGAAATAACTAGATAATTTCAGGTAGCAGTGATTAGCATTTATATTAGCATACATCCTCTCCTGAAATAAATACAATAGCTATTTTACTGACATTCCTAATTCTCCTCTCCTCTCCTTCCTCTCCCCCAGCTTGCCATTCATTTTAGGCATACTATCATATTAACTTCCTACAGTAATTGCATCATGCCATTCTTCTGGTATTTAAGACTCTTAAGAACATGGCCTCAACCTTTCTTTCTAGCCCATTTTTCTACTCATCTTCTTCAATCACTCCACATTCCAGCTGTATTGGAATATTATCTATCCTCCAAATAAATCCTACATTTTCCTACCTCTGTGCTTATTCCCACAAATTCCTACAAATCCCAGAAATGGCATCCCTCTGCCTCTCTAGCTTTCAGAATCCTATCCATCCTTTAGACATTGAGTATTACCTCCTTCCATGAACCTTTGATCTCTTCTAAAAAGAAGCATTTTCTCTCTTCTTTAAAAAGTTATAGAATATTTTAATACTTTATCATGACAGTTTTATTCTGTCTTTTTAAATTATCTGCAGATTTAATATGATATATATGTTGTTTGGAGTTTTTGTTTTGTTTTGTTTTAGTAAATGTCTTATTCTCTCCACTAAATAGTAAACTTCTTATGAGCAGAGACTTTGTGTAGTTTATACTTCATTGCTGTTCATTATTTGACAACCTTTGTCTAATGATATCACAGTGTTATGGTTAGGAATTATGTATTCAATACCTTGATCCAATATGGCTATTTGGTTCATTATAAGCTCAGAAGACTCTCACACAGGACAGGCATAAATAGTCCATGTGAACATTTGGGAGGGAATTGTTTCTAGATTTGTATATCCCATGTTACCTTTGTGTTACTACAATTCTGTATTGTTCATAGAGCACAGTACCTCGATGATGGGTAGTCCTGTGCCAACAATGAAATTTCCCAATTTATACTAGCATTTTTCAGAGAAACTTTCAGAGTGCCTTTGTACCCTTCCTCTGGCTTTGATGTAAGAATATTATATGCACCACAACAAAGCTCACAGGATCTTCCATATAAGAGGTAGTAGCCAAATATTTGTTAAATTGAATTGAAAAATTTAGTTGAATTGAAGACACATATTTAAGTTAGGCCTAGAACAATGGATAAAATTCATTTAAAAAGGAAATACTCCAGGTAAAGAAAGTAGCACAAATGAAGATAGTAAAACCTATAGGATGTAGAACATTGAATAGACCAGTCTACCTGGAATAAAGGGGTCAATGGAAATACGGGAGAAAAGGCTAGAAAGACATGACTTGAAAATGATCAAAGAATTTGGGCCATAAATTAGCATGTTTCTCACAATCACAGAATTTGGGAGTTGGAAGGGATCAACATGTAGACATCTAGTCCAATCAATCAAAAATGAATTACTACTAAAGCATCCATGGGAAGTGTTCATCTTGCCTCTGCTTGAAATCTTCCAGTACTAAGCAACACACTATGTCCCAAGATATCCTATTCTACTTTGTGTTAGCTCTGTAAGGAACTTTTATCTGAAATAATATTTATCTGAATAATAATTATCTGAAATAATAAATAAAATAAATAAATAAAACAAAGAGGCATAAATATTTCTTTCTAACTTCTACTCCCCTTCCCAGTTTGCTCTTTGTGGACTAATTTCACATTAATCTTATCCCTTTGAAATATTTGAGCACAATTAATCTCAGTTATTGTTTCTGCCAATCAAGATGTCTAAGTCTTACAAATGATTATCATGATTGATTTAATGTTCTTTAGAGACAACTAGATATGGTACAGTTCAAATCCAACCCTCAGATACTTATCAGCTGTGTTATTGAAGGGCAGGTCACTTAACCTCTAGAAACTTATGTTTCTACAACTATAAAATGGAATAAATATAATAACAGCTCCCAGGATTGTTGTGATGATCAAATGAGGTAATATTTGTAAAATAATTAGCACAATGTTTAGCACATAGTAGGCACATAATAAAGGCCCTCTTTCTTTCTTCCCTTCTCTGAAACTCTGGCTTATCAGTGTCTTACCTAAACTGTGGTACCTAGTAAGTACTGAACAGAAAACTTCAAATGTGGTCCTATTAGGGGAGAATACAGAGAAACAATCACCTCCTTATTCCTAGAACCTCTACTTCTTTCGATGCATCACCAGATTGCATTAGCTTTTGAGGGATCCATATCATACTGATGACTCATTGAGCTTGCTGTTCACTAAGATCCTCCAGAATTTATTCAGAAAAACTCCCGTCTAAGCATGCCTCCTCCAACTTGGACTTTTGAAGTCAATTTTTTGACATTAAGTATAAGGATTTATATTTATCTATTGATTTAATTTTATTAGTTTTATCCCCCTGTTCTTGCCTGTCACATTGCAAAGAGCTTGGCACACAGTTAAGTGCTTATTAAGTAAAATAATATAAAATAACATTTTTAAAGTGCTTATTTATTGTCAAGAACATTCTGTTTCTGGTGTTGTTACCCAGCATTTTAGCTGTCCCTCTTACACTTGTGTCATCTTCAGACTTGATAGAAATGCATCTATGATTTATTAAAAATAACAGTAATGATAAGCAACATTTACATTGCACTTTAAGGTTTGCAGAGAACTTTATGTGTGTGATTCTTACAATAACCCCATAAGGTAGTTGCTTTTATTATCCCCATTTTACAGCTGAGGAAAGTAAAGACATGAGAGATCCTCACTTGCCTAGGGTCAGATAACTAGTATGTATCTGAGGCTGTTTTTGAACTCAGGTTTTCCTGACTCCAGGACCAGCAATCTATTCACTGTGCCAACTATTTCTTGCACCAGAATTGCCCTCACCCTCTTATCCTCCATCATCCTAACTTCCTATTGGGTTAATATACCAGGAAAGTACATAATGCCCAAGAGAAGCAAATACATTATGCCAGCTGTGGCTATACCCTGCCTTTATCTCTGAAGATTTACCTGGATCAATTCTTCTTTCACTCCCAATCTAAACCATAAGGTTGCATAACTGGAAATACGCAGTTAAAATGAAAATAGGACTTAGCGTTGGAAGGTACTTTAGAGATTATTATTGTTCCAATAAAGAAATGAAGTTCAAGGAGAAGTATTGCTTTTCAGTGTCACAGAGATAGTGAATAGCGTAGCTAAGATTCAAACTCTAAATCCAAGGCTTTTTCCATGCCAATATCGGGTATTCTCCTCTGTAGTTTAGAAATGGAAACACATTTAATAGACAAAATGTTTCTTTTCCTTCCTCCATGGTTGGGCAATATTCTTCATGATTTTATTAGAGCAGCCAAGAGGAATATATTTTTATGAAATACAACATTCTCTTATGTGGATAACTGGTAACTCCCAATTTCCTTGCACTATTGAGTGGACGCCCATCAATTGGAGAATGGCTGACTAAGTTATGATATATGAATGTAATGGAATATTACTGTTATATAAGAAATAATGAGCAAGCCAATTTCAGAAAAGTCTAGAAAGATTTACATGAACTGATGCTGAGTGAAGTGATCAGAGCCAGAAGAACATTGTACACAATAACAGCCAGATTATGCTATGATCAACTATGATGGACTTAGCTCTTTTCAGAAATGCAATGATCCAAGACAATTCCAGTAGACTTGAAATAGAAAATGTCATCCACATCCAGAGAAAACCAAAAAGGTTTAATGGAGGTTCACCTTTTATCATTATTTGCTTTTTTTCCTTTGGTTTATCCCTTTTGGTTTGATTTTTCTTTCACAACATGACTAATATGAAAATATATTTTAAATGACTATACATGTATAACCTCTACAAGATTGCTTACTGTCTTGGGAAGGGGGAGGTAAAGAAGGGAGGGAGAAAAAATTTATTAACTCAAAATCTTACAAAAATGAATATTAAAAACTATTTTACATGTAATTGAAAAAATAAAATACTATTGAAATTACAATAAAAATATTAAATGTTTCTATATTAGAAAAGGGATCATCCATGAACAAATGAACTTGTATCTCCCTTAGGGAAATTAAATGACCTGCCCAGGGTCACACAACTAAGAAATGTGTGGATCAGTTCTACTTGACTCCAATGGAGCTACCTATATACAAGCCATTAACCAAAAAAAAAAAAAAAAAAAAAAAAAAAAGAAGAACCAAGTCCTGCGAGGGATATCTACTGGAGAAACCTCCTGCTAAATTGAAATAAAATACTTAACAACTATTCTTTGAGTCTAGACATTCAAATACTTCCAAACCCATCTAATTTCATTGTCATCTGATCAAGTCTTTTCATCTTTTCCATATGAATAATATTAGATACCATTTTTTAAAAATATAGGTAATTAGGGGCAGCTAGGTGGTGCAGTGGTTAGAGTACCAGCCCTGAAGTCAGGAGGACCTGAGTTCAAATCTGGTCTCAGACACTTAACATTCCATAGCTGTGTGACCCTGGGCAAGTCACTTAACCCCAATTGCCTCAGCAAATATATATGTAATTAACAGCAGATTCCCTGATCTACCAATATAGCTACTGTATCAAATGAGGCAATACTGTAAGGTTAATATAGCATAATTTTTATTTAATGAAGTCATGCTGGCTCTTTAAGATCACTTACATTTTTAGATATTTGCAAACCATTTCTTTAATCATCAATGCTAGAATTTTCCCAGGAATAAAAATCAAGTCATTTGCCTATGTGTTCCAGATTCTGTGCTCTCCTTTTTCGACATTTGGGATTGCATTTGTCTTTCTTCAGTTCTGTGGCATATCTCTCATTTGCCACAATCTTTTAAATATCATTAAAAAAGGCTTGGCAATCATATGTGCCAGTCTTTCTATATCTAAGATTGTGATTTATACAAGAATGGTAATTTGAATTCATTAAGGGCAGCTAAATGATATTTTGTTATCTCCTTATTTGTCTTTGGAAGCAAGTGATATGTATAGGGAAGCAGATAGCACAACAGAAAGAACAGTGGCTTTGGGGTCAGTGTAGCTGGTTTAGAATCCTACCTATAATGTGTTGGGCAAGTTTTTATCTTTCTAGATTTCAATTTTCTATTCTGAAAAATAAGAGAATTTAACTAGACAGTTTCTCATATGCTTTTCAACTCTTAAATCTAAGACTATAAGTTATGTTTTTTTTTTCCTATTTGTTGTAAACATTGTCCTTTGGGTCTTCAGAATGTTATTCTTGCACATTTCTCATTCCTCCAAGTGTGTAGCTATGCCTTTGAAATCTGCTGTCCCCAAATCTAATATTCTTCTCAGACCACTCAAATATTTTCTCTCCTCTATAGCAAAAGCTAAGACAGAATGGTACTTCCTTCCCATCATGTTTTTTTTTTTTTCCATAGGGGTATGTGCTCATCATTTTTTCCTCTCTAGCAATCTGTTTCTGCTTATTAGTGGGAAACAGATCCTTAGAATTTCTCTTTGTTGGTCCCTTCACTTTTTGAAAAATTATATGATTATTAAGCAGAATTAAGATTTTATTAGGTATTCTTTTAGTTTGAGAAGGGAGCTCCAGCAAATAGCTAGATAATATCAAAGTCCCCCATAATTATTACATTATGCTTTTAAGATAAATTTATGATCTTTCCTGACTTTTTTATATTTCTTCTTTCTGTCTGGGTAGTCTGTAATATGTTTTGCTTTTCTCTTTTCACTAATCTTCACCCAAATTTTCTTTCTCAGGTTTCTCTCCTCTGGTTCCTGAATTTCTTCACATAAGTAAGCCTTTTTAAACTTGTTATGTTACCTTATGTGTACCCCTTTTGTAAACATATATGAAATGCTCTCATTATATAGAGAGCACTGAAGAGAACCAAAGTGAAAATATTAGATTATTATTTTATTAATCATGAAATAGCTTTGACAATAGAATATTACTTCATGATGTTTCTGGAAGTACCACTTCATCCATATATAATTGAGGTAATATTATAACATTTGAAGGCACCGAATATTTCTTTATCTCTCCACAATGATATTTAATCCTATGGATCTCAAAAGATGTATGATGGTTGCTTTTGAGGTATACAATAGTATTTTTGTATATTTTTTGACTTGTTAACCTCTTCTTTATGCCTTGAACTTTTTAGCATCATCCCAACCAACTCTCTCCTTCTGTTTCTTCAAAGAAGAGGTAAACACTTACTAAAGTGTATACTGTGTCCTTAACTGCATTCTCTTTTACCTCCCTTAGGACCTTGATCATTTTTTCTCCTCTACTGGCTTTTTTCTCTTCGATCTCCTTTACATGTCTATTACCTTCCAATTTTCTCTTCTTTCCCCCAATTGAGATCTAATATCAAGGAAATAATTTGCTATAGCAGAATTTAGAATTGGAGAAGACCTCAGAAGTCACATCTGTCTATACAAGAATACCCTCTATAACATACTGGGCCAACAGTCATCAATCTTTTACTTGAAGCCTCCTAGTGAAGAAGAACCTATCAGTACCTGAGGCTATCCATTCCTTTTTGAGGAAATTTTTTCCTTTCTTATATCACATTGAAATTTGCCTTTCTGCAAATTCCACTCAAGTCTAATCCATACTACTACTACTACTACTACTACTACTACTACTACAACCATCACTACTACTACCATTACTGATAGCAGCAATGATAGTAACAACCATAACAATAATAATACCTAGCACTTATATAGTGATTTAAGATTTGCAAGGTAATCTATACATTTTAAATTGACCCTCTTAGTAACTCTATAATGGGAATGCTATTATAATCTCCATTTTACAGATAAGGGAATTAAGGCAGAGAGAAGGTGAAAGATCCTGTTGACCAGGGTCACTCAGATAATATTTCTGAGGCAAAATTCGAAGTCAGGTCTTCCTTACTCTGGGTCCTATACCCATTCCACAGTGCCTCTTAGCTACCTCTAAATATATGAGTATTAAAATACTTGATGGGCTTCACATTTTCAAGTTTCCTTTAGATCTTTCCATGCATCTTCCAGTGAACCTGTGACTATATCATTTATCCTATGGGTTCCTGGATGTTAGGATTTTCCCTACCAAAGGAACTACATAAGTTAGCCAATAGGGTGGTGAATGTAAATGTAGCTCTTTCCCATGTCCTTAATGCTTTAGCCTTTCAAAAATGTTTTTTGGCAACTACTGTCTTATTTACTCCTCAAAATAAATCTATGAGGTAGGCAGGGCAAGGATGTATGGCTAGGATCTTACAAATGAGGAATACTCTGAGAGGTTAAATCTCTTATTTTCCAAGACTTCTGACAAAAAATCAAGTTTGGGGATTCCTTGCCAGGACTCTTTCTTTTTTTTTTTTCCTGAGGCAATTGGGGTTAAGTGACTTGCCCAGGGTCACACAGCCAGGAAGCATTAAGTGTCTGAGACCAAATTTGAACTCAGGTTCTCCTGACTTCAGGGCTGGTCTTCTAACCACTGCACCACCTAGCTGCCCTGGCAGGGTTCTTTCTACTAGACTTCACTACCTCCTGATGAGGTACTGTCAGTTGAGTGTATGATCATCCTTGGTGATTTGCCCAATTTATCCAAGTTTCTGAGAGGTGCTGTACAGGAAAGGGACTGCTTTTGCTACGATAACAAAAAAAGTCATCAGAAAAAGGCTATTGAGTGAGGGAGTGAAAAATTGCAGGCAATTTCAACTTCTGAGAGATAACCCCCTTCAGATGCCAACCCTGAAACCATGTGCTAGATCCTTATATATGAATCCTCCAAAATTATATGATTTTCTCTAGGTAACATTCTCTGTCAGAGATAAGAAAAGTTTCTTCTCATAGTATAGACATCATTAAAAATATAATGGGGCTATAATAAGGCTAATTTTCTTCTTCTGGGGGAAAATAGTATTTTATTTTTTCCAATTACATATAATAATAGTTTTCAGTATTCATTTTTATAAAATTTTGAGTTCCAGATTTTTAGCCCTCCTTCTCTGATCACTCCTCTCCCCAAGAAGGCAAGTAATCTGATATTGGTTATACATATGCAATCATATTAAACTTATTTTGATACTAATCATGTTGTGAAAGAAGAAACAGAATAAAAGGAAAAAAGTGGTAGTTTTTTTGGATTCAGACTCCTTTAGTTCTTTCTCTGGATGTGGATAGCATTTTCCATCATAAGTCTTTTGGAATTGTCTTGGATCATTATATTGCTAAGAAAAGCTTGATTAATTATAGTCAATTATTGCATAATGTTGCTGTTACTGTGTACCATGTTCTTCTGGTGCTGTTCACTCAGCATTAGTTCATAGAAGTTTTTCCAGATTTTTCCTAAAATCCAAATAAGACTCATTTTCAAGCCAACCTGGCAGAAGATTTATTTCCAAAGGAACACTGGGGTACAAAGTTTTTACCCTGGAAGGCAATGCATGTTATAGCTGCCCCTTAGTCCTTTGGACATACTCTTGTCACATATAACCCATTGTTTGCACAGGAATACAGATGTTCTGCTGTAGGTATGAAGTGTGCCTCTCGGTTAATTATACCTGTAACATATATGCATCCTGCCCTATTTGCTGTCCCTTGCATCTAACACCCCATTTCACACTATTGTGCAATTGCTCTCCAAACCTGGAATATTCTCTCCCAACCTCTGCTTCTTAATCTGGATTCCTTAAGAACTTAATTAAGATATTACCATCTGCAGGAATCCTTTCATAGTCCCTCTAGCTGTCAATGCCTCTCCATCAAAAGTTATTTTTATCATATATATATATGTATATATATATATGTGTGTGTGTGTGTGTGTACATATATATACACACATATGGCTGACTATTTACAGATTCTGCCTAATATTAGATGATTTGGTGATACCTTGGGGGTAAGAAAGACAATTCGGGACCTAATCAAATCTCTTCCCTCTTGGGTCTTGCATTTGTAATTCCTATCTATCCTTTAAAACCTAATTCAAATGTCACCTTCCATAGGAATGCGTTTGTACCACTATACTTAATAATGACCTCCCCTTCTTTCTTAGGTGTCACATAGGATTTTGTGTAACTTTAATGCATTTATTCTATGTCATAATGTAAGCCCTGCACTCATGAGTCACTGGATAAATATTTGTTGATTCCAAATGGCTTTTTTCAAGTCTTCCAAATATCATAAACTGCAGTGTTATGTGGCTAATACAGCAGAAGATGCACAGAAAAATTGGATTTTTCTGTCTATCCAAACAGGAAGTCTTTAAAAGAACACAGACTGCCATCTGCTTCAAGAACTTTCCTTTTGATTGGCCTCCATGTGTTAAATTCCTTCCCCAAGGAACTCAGTAGTGCTTTGCCATTTATACTGAGGACAGATAAAACAATAGTCAATTTTTGACATTGATGAATCTCACAAGTGAACCAAGCAATCCCAGAGCAGTTCTAGCTCAAAATTCCACAAGAGGCTTTTCCTTCTAGTCCTACCTCTGGCAATATTAAGAAGCCTTTCTTAAAAGAGGGCAATGCTTTTTTTCAGCAGTGATGGATGACTCCACAATATTTGCACAGTCCCTTACACAGAAGAGCCTTTGGCTCATATCACAGAGCCTCCTACTCACCACCATGGGGGTTTCATTCTGGGAAGAGTTATATACAGAAGTCCTTCAAAGAAGTTGCTATTGGCTCAGAACAGTACTAAGCATTCCACAAATCAGAACTCCCAAAGCTATAGGACTCTATCCCAAGCAAATCAGGAGCCAGCAACTGACTAAGAGGCTCACAAATGTTTGTGTTTAAGCCAGGGAAGCTCTAGATAATAGCAATTTGGAGCTGTTCAATGACCATTTTAAATAAATAATATTATCTTTTTTTAAATTAATACCCATGATTTTTATGTATTCATTGGCCTGATCTAGGACCCAACCCTAGCTGAATATCTGCTCATTCATCCTAAATGATAAGCTCAGTTTAGCACCTGCATGCTAAGTGGACAAGCCCAAAATGCAGCAAGAAAGGAGAGGTTACCTGTTCAAGGCAAGGAAATCTGCAGGAATCACAAGCTAGCTCATGAAAATGTTTTCACTTAAAGATAGCTACTGTTTTATAGTACTTTACTGTTGGCAAAAACACATTGTTTATCAAAAAAAAGTATGAAAACGTACTAATATTATTATCCACATTTACAAATGAGGAAAACAAGGGTCAGAGAAACAAAGTGACTTACCTTTAATCACAGTTAATTAAGGGTCAATTAAGTTTCAAATTCAAGTCTTCTGACAGTCCAGTATTCTTCACATTTAGCATACTGACCTACCACCAAGAGCATATGGGTTTCTAAAGTAATTGGCTTTTTTGGTGGGTTTTTTCCCTAGTAGGAAGGAAGTGGATGAACCTGAGCACCATGAGTTTCAATCTCATGGAATTCAGTCTGGGAAACTCCCAGGAAAATAGTGATAGGAACAAATTCACCTAAAGTCACTCATATTTTTTTTGCCTAGTTCCTATGACTAATGGATCCCATTTGCAAATTTATAAGAATACAGGCACTTGTGCCCAAAGAATAGAGTTTTTTGATCTGGAGAGACCAACTAGCCTATACAAGGCTCAGCCTCCAATCTTTACATCTAAGTCCTATGCCCTAGCTGAGTTAAATACCCTGGAAAAAATCTGGAGAAATAGTGTTAAGGTGGACATTTCTCAAGAAGACCAATTTCCTGGAGTCTCTTTATGGAGGCTTTTATCAATAGTGTGTCTTCATTTCCTATATGTTTAGCCCTTTGGTGAGTGCTTTGGGGGAAGCAATAAAATACAAAATACAGAATAAACTCTGTGACCTCAAGGTACTGATAATCTCTTTGGGAAAGACTAACACACAAGAAATTATTAAAGAGAAATTAAGGTGCAACAACATTTAGGGCAACTAAATTATATGGTATAGAGAAATATAATAATAGTAAAACAATGTTATAGCTCAGAGTAGAGAGGAAAATAAACACAAACAATAAGCTACCAAGAGCAAAAAAGGTCCTTAAGGCTCTGTTGAATGGGCCCTAGATTTCAAAGCAGATGTCCATATTTGCAATCCCAGTTCTATTTTCCTGGACAATCAGGAGGTAAATCAATACATCTTTCGGCCTCAGTTTCCTTATTTGATAAAAACAAGAAATCAACAAGGTTAATTCTTAGTTAACTTAGTCCTAGCTGCATAATCTCATCCATGATTCTTTGACACATTCAAATCTATCTTACTTTCTTTTTATACTCTGATTTCTGAGGAAAAAAAAGAAAACTAGAGAAAGGGAGATACTTGTGATAGAATAACAGGATAGGATGGTAACTGGCTTGGATTAAACATGAAGTAGCAAAGTAGATGAGAGGGAGGATGTCACTAGAAATCTTAGGCCAGTCCTGTGGATTTTGTGAAGAGTAAATATCACCTTCTGTGCTTTACCTGAGTCTTACCTCCTTGTCTGAATTCACAGGTCTGTTTTGTAACTTTCCAGTATCTGAGTACATTGTGGCACTTATGTAATAAGTGATATTCAGAAGACATTTCCCACTTCTCCATACAAAGGGTGCTAATGAGAATGTTCTCCATTTTTCACCTCCTTTCAATCTTTCTCAAAGTAGGAAAGGAAATAATTCTCAACTTCCTCTACAATCCCAGTAATTATTCACTCTATCATGGTCTTTCTGAATCCCAACTTACACTACATTTAGGCAAAATCTGTTCAGAGATGTGATTAAATTATTCATTTTTTTTTTTGACCTTTGCAAAAACTTTTTTTTCTCAAGCTTTTCCCCTCCTCCCCCCTAACCCCCACCCCTAGATGACAGGTAATCTAATACATGCTAAATAGGATAAATTATATGACAAATACAATACGTGTATACATATCTATACAGTTATCTTACTGCACAAGAAACACCACATCTAGAAAGAGAAGAAGAAAAAAACAACCTAAGAAGGAAAACAAAA
>JAJPUD010011619.1:0-22554 GCA_023553655.1 Myrmecobius fasciatus
TATATATATATATATATGTATGTATAAATATTGAGAGATATCCATAGACACAGATACACACACATACATATGTATACATACACAGAGTAATATGCATATACATACATATATATGCATATATTGTATTTTCCTGTGTATATTTTCTCTGATTTCAGTTTTTTTTGTTGTTTAACTTGGACAGGTGTTTTTTGCTAATTGTTCCTTATAGTCATTGTGGAACTGGTATTTGAGGGGAAAGGGGTCAAACTTAGGATATAAAACTGAAGTCCTTCTCCCAATTAATATGAAATTTAAGTGGAAACACCATATACTCTATAATAAAAATACTTAAAGGAGGAGATAGGTATAAAATGAACCTGATGCCCTCTCTCTCTGAGGAGAACAGAGTGGATAAGTATCTGTCCCCAATATCCTGCTTCACTTTTGCCAAGAATTAAAATCTCTTTTGAAAAAAGATAGGAGAAGATGTCTGTTCTGCATACCTTTAGGTCATACAATGACACCCCCATGCTACATATGAGTTATAACTCTTTGCTACACCTGGAAATAATATATCAATGACTATAATATTAGGAATATGAAGGATCTTCAAACATAAGATTATTAGAATTTAGAATTAGCACTAGAAGGGGCTTTAAAAATAAAATGTTAGATTATATCATATAGAGTGGAACCTATTTCTTTTTGCGTACATTTTCTTTTTGAATATATAATACACTTGAGAAATAACAAACATGAATGTTTCCATATGCAAAGAACAAAAAAAATCATTTTATGTGTTACTATGACTCACTATCTCATATAGATTGTTTTTTTTTGTTGTTGTTGTTTTTTTGTTTTTGTTTTAGAGAATGCATTAAATTTAACATAGTAATACAGGACTGTCCTGGTTATTTATAGCTCCTTTCAAACATTCTTTAGAATGCTACTTTTTTAACAGATTCCCAGAGAGAACAAGTAAGTTAATTGTAGTTAAGCAATTACAACCTGTTGTTAACATAACTTGTTAATGACAGAGTAAAGGCTTGGAGTCATGATTCCTGAATCCTTGGTCAGTGATTTCCCCATTATACCTCCTGTCCTCTCAGAGATCATCATCTTAATGTTGATCCATTTATTGATTGTCTTAGAAAGAAAGCTCCCTATATGAATCAGCTTTTG
Source organism: Myrmecobius fasciatus (assembly GCA_023553655.1). NCBI lineage: Eukaryota > Metazoa > Chordata > Mammalia > Dasyuromorphia > Myrmecobiidae > Myrmecobius > Myrmecobius fasciatus. The sequence goes on from JAJPUD010011619.1 coordinate 1,162, forward strand.
CAAAGATGAAACCTCAAAAACTGATGTTTTGTTGCTTTGGGCAGGGCAAGAGGGGAGGAGTGCAAAGGTAAAGACCAGAGCTATATAAGCAGAACACAGTAGTAGAAAACCATTTATATGGAAAGGAGCAATACAAGATCATTGAATTGCTAGTCAGAAAATAACCTTTTCAATCAGACTAATATACATCTTTACTCCTTGCTATTAGGATGCCTGAGGCTAAAGCTGATCAAGTGTATTCAGAGAGCTCAGGTCCAGTGCTGTTCAGTAGTGGAGTTCAGCCCATGAACTCCTCTTGGCCCTGTGGTGAAGGTAAGATGAAGAAGAAAGGAGAGATGAGGAAATTGAGAAAGATGAGAAGAAAGAAAAAAAGCAAATGTAAGAAGTAGGAAGTGGAAAATGAAGAGGAAGAAGAGAAGGAAAATGAAGACAAGTTGAAAGAGGAAGAGGAGAAAGAAACTTTTCTAAAAAGAGATCTGTCTTAAGGTGGAACCTTGCATTTAGAGGTGCAGGTTCCTCCCCTTCTGAGTCTTATAATTGAGGAATAGAGGATCAATTGCCACATGTGCTCTAATGGAATTTTCTTTGTTTATACTCTAGAATAAATGTTTGCTGAAGTCTGTGTCAATTTTATAAATGAGTTTCTGTAAGTCCCAGTCCTTGAACTTCAAAATCAGGAATATTCCCTGTACACTATTCTGTTTCTAAAATCTAGACACTTTTTAATGAATAGTATAGAAATGAACTCTTGCCTCACTACAGATAACGATAATTCCTAATAACAAACATTTACATAGTTCTTACTATGTTTCAGGCAATGTGCTCAGAATTGTACAATTATTACATTTTTTATTCCTTAAAATGACCCTGAAAAATAGGTACTGTTTCTTAATATTTTTTTCAAAGTAGGTACTATTATTCTTCCCATTTTACAGGTGAAAAAAATGAGGCAAACATTTAGTGGCTGGCTTGCCCAGGTTGAAAAAGAAAGTGTCTCTGGCTGTATTTGAACTCAAGCTTTCCTGGCTTCAGGTCCAGCTCTGTATCTACCTTGCTACTCAGATTGGAGTAGATTAACTCTAAAGCTCTTTCACATTTTGAAATTCATTGATTCAAAGAATGAAGTAGTTATTTTCCCTTGTTTTACTGATAGCCTCTGGCTAAGAAATGCTTTGTAACCTACCCCAATTTTAAATGCAATCTGAGACAGCATTCTCATAGGAATAGAATCCAGAACAAAGGAGGTAATAAATCTCTTTTCTTTCTTCCCTGATTTGTTTTTGTAATATTCAGGGAACCAGAATTGAAGGAGGGCTTTGAAAATTAGAGTACTTCCAAAATATAATAACCAGAATGGTGAATGGACTACAAATTGTTCAGTGGTTTTTTTAATGATGGCCCAGTCTTTATGACCCCCTGGACCTCTCTCCATGAGGTTTTCTTGGCAAAAATACTGGAGTGTTTTACCATTTCTTTTTCCAATAATGGAGGCTAAGGTCACACAGCTAGAAAGTCTTCCTAACTCTAAATTTAGTGGTCTATACACTGTGCTACCTAAGTCCCCCAACAGCCCCAGAATAAGATGGCTACTATATCAGAATTAGCCAACTATGCCTTAAAACATATAATTGTTAAGTAGATTTAGCCACAAATAAACTAACAAAAATATTCACATCTGATTCACATTACAATACTAAATCTCTGTCAAAAATTAGTCCTAGAATAATTGATGTATGAATATTTACTAGAACTGCAGGTACAAACTTTAGTTCAATAGAAGCCTTTATTATTTCTTTGATTTGTGCAAGTTATCCAGTGAGGTAGATTGCAACTCACCCATACATGTCTCTTGCCCATTACCTCTCATATATCTCTCTTAGTACAAAGAAATGTGTGTGGCAACTTCCTTTAGAAAAGTCCTTTTTTGGGTATTGCCAGGTCACCAAAGTAACATGTGGAGTAGCTATTAGATCACTTAAAGTTAGACTGAGGAAAAATTGTGTGTCAAATACCTCAATTATATCAATGTGGTTTACTAGACAATGAGTATGCTCACACTTATGGTCAGCTGGTTGTCATGATGTATAAAGCACCAGGCCTGGAGTCAGGAATACCTGAGTTCGTATATGACCTCAGACACTTACCAGCTGTGTGAACCTAAGCAAGTCACTTCAACATGTTTGACTCAGTTCCCTCATCTTCAAAATGAACTACTTTCCATTCTAGAAGCTTTGCCAAGAAAACCACACACAGTGGTCCTTTAACTATGGATAAGTCACTTAACTTTTCAGTGATCTAAGAGATTCTTTAATTTTATAAATCATAGAGAGATTGCTGACAGATTGGTCGACGGGGTCTACCAGAGTTCCTCATACGAACAAAATTAGAGGCAAAGTCCTGATTGGTATGTATTTTAAAGATAATATTACTAATACTACTGCTACAATCATCATTGTCATCATATCCCCCTGTAAAATATAGACAGTGTTTTTATATTTGCAAAATGATTCAGAGATTTTATCTCCTTTTATTCTCACAGTATCCTTGAGAGGGAGGTGTTATTATATCATCATACCTTATAGATGAGGAAACTGTGATAGACAACAGTTAAGTGACTTGCCTGTGGTAACATAGCTAGTAGTTATTTGAAGCTCCTTTTGATCTCAACTCTTCTGATTCCAAGCATAGATTTTTTTTGTTTGTTTGTTTGTTTGTTTTTCCTACAGAGCTACCTAGCCACCTCCCAGGCAAACAGAGATTGAGTAAATTTCCTAGAGCCATACAACTAGTAAGTTTCTGTGGCTGATTTTGAATTATCTTCCTGATTCTAGGTCAGGAAATCTATATGCTATGCCACATACCTATTGCCACTAATAATAATAACAATAACAACTATTATTAAAATTCATATAGTGCTTTAATATTTGTGATGACATATGCTCACATAATTTTATTTGTGCATCACAATAACCTTCTATATTAAATAATACCATTTTGTCTCTATTTTGCATATGAGGAAGCTAAAGACCATAGAGTTTTAATATGACCAGTGGTCACATCATAAATAAGAACTGGGGAAGGATTTTTTTTTTATTAAAGTATTTATTTGTATAACATATATATGGGTAGTTCCCCAACATTGATCTTTACAAAGCTTTCCATTACAAATTTTCCCGCCAGTCCCCTCCCCTCCCCTAGATGGCAGGAAGTCCACTACATGTTAATAATGTTGAAATGCTTGAGAAGTTATGCAAGAAAAATCCTATCTACAAGAAAAAAAAAAAAAAGAATCAGAGAAAGGCAACACAATGCAAGCAAATGTCAATAGAGAACATGAAAATGTTACGTTGTGGTCCATATTTCATTTCCCTCTCTCTGGGTGTATATGGTTTTCTTCAGTGAACAATTGGAACTGGTTGCTGACAATTCTTTGTTGCAGAGAGCCATGTCCATCAGAATTGATCATCATGTAATACTGTTGTTGCTGTGTATGATGATCTCCTGGTTCTGCTCATTTCACTCAGCATCAGTTCATGCAAGTCCCTCCAGGCCTCTCTGAAATCGTCCTGCTGGTTGTTTCTTACAGAGCAATAATATTCTATAACATTCATATATCATAATTTATTCAGCCACTCTCCAATTGATGGGCATCCCTTCAGTTTCCAGTTTCTAGCCACTACAAAAAGGGCTGCCACAAACATTCTTGCACAGGTGGGTCCCTTTCCCTCCTCTAAGATCTCTTGGGGATATAGGCTCAGTAGAAACACTGCTGGGTCAAAGGGTATGCACAGTTTGACAACTTTTTGAGCATAGCTCCAAATTGCTCTCCAAAATGGTTGGATCCGTTCACAGTTCCACCAACAATGTATTAGTGTCCCAGTTTTCCCACATCTCCTCCAACATTCATCGTTATCTTTTCCTGTAATTTTAGCCACTCTGACAGGTGTGTAGTGGTACCTCAGAGTTGTCCTAATTTGCATTTCTCTGATCAATAGTGATTTGGAGCACCTTTTCATATGACTACAAATAGGTTTAATTTCATCCTCTGAAAATTGTCTGTTCATATCCCTTGACCACTTATCTATTGAAGAGTGGCTTGAATTCTTATATATATGAGACAATTCTCTATATATTTTAGAAATGAGGCCTTTATCAGAACCATTAAATGTAAAGATGATTTCCCAATATGATGCTTCCCTCCTAATCTTGTCTGCATTTGTTTTGTTTGTACAGAAACTTTTTAACTTAATATAATCAAAATTATCCATCTGGTGTTCAATTAGGAGTTCCAGGTCTTCTTTGGACATAAATTTATTCCATCTCCACAGGTCTGAGAGATAAACTATATTAGGTTCCTCTAACTTGCTTACAAAGTCCCTCTTTATGTATAGATCATGAACCCATTTAGATCTTATCTTGGTATGTGGTGTTAGGTATGGATCAAGCCCTAATTTCTTCCACACCAGTTTCCAATTTTCCCAGCAGTTTTTGCCGAATAGTGAGTATTTATCCCAAAAGTTGGGGTCTTTGGGTTTATCGAATACTAGGTTGTTAAGGTTATTGCCTTGATTGTCCTGATATCCTATCCTGTGCCACTGATCGACTGCTCTATTTCTTAGCCAGTACCAAACAGTTTTGGTGACCGCTGCTTTATAATATAGTTTTAGATCTGGTACAGCCAGGCCACCTTCATCTGCCTTTTTTTTCATTAATCCCCTTGAAATCCTTGACCTTTTGTTCTTCCAAATGAACTTTGCTACTATTTTTTCTAGATCTGTAAAATAATTTCTTGGGAGTTTGATTGGTATGGCACTAAATAAGTAGATTAGTTTGGGTAGTATTGTCATTTTTATTATGTTCGCTCTGCCTACCCATGAGCACTTAATATTTTTCCAAATGATTAGGTCTGATTTTATTTGTGTGGAAAGTGTTTTGTAATTTAGTTGGTATAGTTTCTGACTTTTCCTTGGCAGATAGATTCCCAAATATTTTATCCTATCATCTGCTATTTGGAATGGAATGTCTTTTTGCATCTCCTGCTACTGAACTTTGTTGGTAATATATAAGAATGCTGATGATTTATGTGGATTAATTTTGAATCCTGCAACTTTGCTAAAGTTGCGAATTGTTTCTAGTAGTTTTTTAGTTGAGTCTCTAGGGTTCTCTAAGTATACCATCATGTCATCTGCAAAGAGTGATAATTTGGTTTCTTCATTACCTACTCTGATTCCTTTTATCTCTTTTTCTTCTCTTATTGCTAAAGCTAACATTTCTAATACAATATTAAATAGTAATGGTGACAGTGGGCAGCCTTGTTTCACTCCTGATCTTATTGGGAATGGTTTTAGTTTGTCTCCATTACATATGATGCTTGCTGATGGTTTTAAATAGATGCTACTGATCATTTTAAGGAAAACCCCATTTATTCCTATGCTCTCTAGTGTTTTTAATAGGAAAGGGTGTTGGATTTTATCAAAGGCTTTTTCTGCATCTATTGAGATAATCATATGGTTTTTGTTAGTTTGGTTACTAATATAATTAATTATGCTGATAGTTTTCCTAATATTGAACCAGCCCTGCATCCCTGGTATAAATCCTACTTGGTCATAGTGTACTATCCTGGGGATGACTTTCTGTAATCTCATTGCTAATATCTTATTTAAATTTTTTGCATCAATATTCATTAGGGAAATGGGTGTATAGTTTTCTTTCTCTGTTTTCACCCTACCTGGTTTAGCTAACAGCACCATATTGGTCTCATAGAAGGATTCTGGCAGTATACCTTCTGTCCCTATTTTCTCAAATAGTTTGTGTAGTATTGGAATTAATTGTTCTTTGAATGTTTGGTAGAATTCACATGTAAATCCATCTGGCCCTGGAGATTTTTTCTTAGGGAGTTGGTTAATAGCTTATTCTATTTCTTTTTCTGATATGGAGCTATTTGAATAATTTATATCCTCTTCTGTTAACCTGGGCAATCTATATTTGTGTAGATATTCCTCCATTTCATTTAGATTATCAAGCTTACTGGCATAAAGTTGGGCAAAGTAACCCTAATTATTGCTCTGATTTCCTCTTCATTGGAGGAAAGTTCTCCTTTATCATTCTTGAGACTAACCATTTGATTTTCCTCTTTCCTTTTTCTTATCTAATTAACTAAAGGCTTATCTATTTTGTTGGTTTTTTCATAGAACCAACTCTTAGTTTTATTTATTAATTCAATAGTTTTCTTATTTTCAATTTTATTAATTTCTCCTTTTACTTTTGGAATTTCCAATTTGGTATTTAATTGAGGGTTTTTAATTTGTTCTTTTTCTAGTTTTTTTTTTAGTAATAAGCCCAATTTGTTGATATTTTCTTTCTCTATTTTATGCAAGTAAGCATCTAGATATATAAAATTGCCCCTTATAACCGCTTTAGCCATATCCCACATATTTTGGTATGTTGTCTCCTTATTGTCATTCTCCTGGATGAAATTATTGATTGTGTCTATGATTTGCTCTTTCACCCATTCATTCTTCAGGATTAGATTATTCAATTTCCAATTAACTTTTGGTTTATTGTCTCCTGGCCTTATATTGCATGTGATTTTTATTTCATCATGATCTGAAAAGGATGCATTTACTATTTCTGCCTTTCTGCATTTGACTTTGAGGTTTTTATGCCCTAACACATGGTCAATTTTTGTATAGGTTCCATGGACTGCTGAAAAAAAGGAAACTCACTACTGTCTCCATTCAACTTTCTCCATAGATCTATCATACCTAACTTTTCTAACAATTGGTTTATCTCCCTAGTTTATTTCTTGTTTATTTTGTGGTTTGATTTATCTAATTCTGAGAGAGCAAGGTTGAGATCCCCCACTAGTATCGTTTGGCTGTCTGTTTCTTCTTGCATCTCTCTTAGTTTCTCCCCTAGGAATTTGTGTGCTATTGCACTTGGTGCATATATATTTAGTATAGATATTGCTACCTTATCTATGGTACCCTTTAATAAAATATAGTTTCCTTCCTTATCTCTTTTGATTAGATCTATCTTGGCTTTTACTTGATCTGAGATAAGGATTGCTACCCCTGCTTTTTTCTGTTCACCTGAAGCATAATAGGTCCTGCTCTAGCCTTTTACCTTCATCCTATATGTGTCACTATGTTTTAGATGTGTTTCTTGTAGACAACATATTGTGGGATTCTGGTTTTTAATCCAGTCTGATATCCACTTCCGCTTTATGGGAGAGTTCATCCCATTCACATTCACAGATAGAATAACTAATTCTTCATTTCCTGCCATCTTATTTACCCAAGTTATGTTTTCCCCTTTCCTTTCCCCTTTCTCCCTTCCCCCCTCCTCAGTACTTTGCTTTTGATTACCCTCTCCCCCAAACAATACTCCCCCTTTTGTTCCCCTCCCCCCTGTTTTTACTCCTTTCCCCTGATTCTTCTATTTTCCCTTCTATTAGGTTATCCCTTTCATTTCCTCCTTTCCCTCCCCCTTCCCTCTAGCAACAGACAAGTTTCTATGTGAAATCAAGTGTCTGATATACACTTTTAGAGCCCAACCTGATGAGAGCTAGATTTACACAGTGCTCAACTTCCTCCTCTCTTTCTCTCAATTATATTAGGTTTTCTTTGCCTCTTCAAGAGATTTTACCTTATTTTTACCTCCTTTTTTTTAGATCTTATTTTTACCACTTTTCCCCTCTTTTCCCCAGTATGACAACCTTTCCCCCTCTAGTTCTCTTTTTCATATTATCAAAGTAATATCTAGTTAATTATACCCCCAAACTTTAAGCATCCCCCTAGTAGAAATAAAGTTCTCAAGAGTCCTTTCCTTTTTACCTTTTTATGCATCTCTTGAGTTCTGTGTTTGGATGTCGAATTTCTTGTCCAGATTTGGTCTTTTCATTAGAAATAGGTGAAATTCACCTATATCATTGAATGACCATCTTCTTCCCTGGAGGATAATGCTCATTCTAGCTGGATAGGATATTCTTGGCTGTAATCCAAGTTCCTTTGCCCTTCGGAATACCTGGTTCCAGGCCCTTCGATCCTTCAATGTGGAGGCTGACAGATCCTGTGTGATTCTAATTATTGATGCTCGGTATTTAAATTGTTTCTTTCTACCTGCTAGCAGAATCTTTTCCTTGGTGCTATAGTCCTGAAATTTAGCCACGATATTCCTTGGGGTTTTAATTTTGTGGTCTCTTTCAGGAGGTGATCGGTGAATTCTTTCAACAGTGATTTTGCCTTCTGATTCTACAATCTCAGGGCAGTTTTCTTTCAGGATTTCCTGGAAGATAGTATTTAGATTCTTTTTTTAATCATGGCTTTCAGGAAGTCCTATCATCCTTAGATTGTCTCTCCTAGATCTATTTTCCAAGTCAGTTGTTTTTCCTAGGAGATATTTCATATTTTCTTCTAATTTTTCATTTTTTTGTTTTTGTTTGACTGATTCTTGAAGAGTCATTCACTTGCATTTGTTCAATTCTTATTTTTAAAGTGTTGTTTTCTTCAGTTACCTTTTTAAGCTCCATTTGTAACTGGCCAATTGAATTTTTTTGTTCATTGCACTCTTTTTCCACTTCACTAATTTTATTTTTCAATAGATTGGTGTCTTTTTCATATCTCTTTTGCAGGGCATCATATCCTTCTTGCAAGATACTGTATCTTTCTTGCACTAATTTCAATTTATTTTCCCATTTATCCTCCAGTTCTTTTATTAGGTTCTTTAAGCAATCTTCCAGAAAGGCCTTTTGAAACGGGGACCAGTGATGGTCCTTGCTGATTCCCTCTGGAATTATTTCTAAAGGAACCTCTGTATCTGGGGTCTTCTCCTCTTTCTCTTTGTAAAAGCTGTCTATGGTGAGAGCTCTCTTTTGCCTCTTTATTTTTTTTTTTTTAGACAGGGTGAATATTTCTTTAAGGTAGGGGAAAAAAACAAAACAGCGGCTGAAATGGCCGGCTGAAGATTTTGCCCTGAGGCGCTTTGGCAAATTAATTTAAGGTGCTGGGCCGGTGGGGACTAGGACTAAGTCCAAATTACTCCTTAAACAAGGCAAGTTTGCCAGAACACCTGCCCCCAATCAGGGCAGAGTGTCCCGAGTGCCTCAGATTAACTCCACGTGTTTGGAATTTGGAGTTTGGAGTTTGGAGTTTTTTGCCAGTCTGAGCTGAGCTGAGCTGAGTCCCACCCTCACTTCCGGCCTCCACCAGAGTTCTCTGACACCGGAGTCCTCTGTTTACCCCTCTGTTCAATCTAGACAAATCTGATGTGAAGTTTTTCAGAGATATCTGCAAGCAGTATCCAAATATTTCCTGATTCGTTGACTTGAAGATCTGTTCAGATGCTTATTTTATTGTTGATTTGAGAGAAGTTCGGAGGAGGACACAGAGAGTCACCTTTTCACTCCGCCATCTTGGCTCCACCCCGCCTGGGGAAGGATTTTTTAAAGCTCTCCCTGATTTCATGTTTAGTATCCTTTCTACTACCCTGTGTAGTCACCTTTCATCTCAGAGTGACATATTTAAATCATTTCATCCTTTTACATATGAAGAAATAAAGACCCAGAGGATGGATTTGACTTGTCTGCAGTTACATAGCTAATGTGACCTTAATGGTAGAAAAATAGGAAAAAAAAATGTTTTAGATAATGCTTTAGGATCTTCTTAAGCTATGCTAAGGATGTCTTGTCAAGAAAGATAGTGATTTAGAACAATCAGGCACGATATTTGATATTCCCTCTAGACACACAGAAAAGTCACAGGAAGCCATTTGTCAGTGAGTTGATATTTTTCTTGGGAAGCGTGTTAACTAATCAATCTAATGGCAAAGAAGTGAAGATAAATGGTGGCCATTTTGCTATGGAGAACACTGTACATGAAGATAAATTTTGTGCATTTGACTTCATTTCATCTGTAGTTATCATTGCAGTAATTGTTCTGGAATACTCATGGTGCTCTTCAGATCACGGCAAAGTAGAAACATTTAAATTGTCTGGGAAGACCAGTAACATACTATGAATCTTTCTTCATTCTCTTTTTATGCATAGAGAGCCACAATTCAGGAACTGTGTTTCCCATTTCAATGTAAATCTGGCAGTTAGCAAACAGAGTTTCTTGACTTTTTCTCTGCTGAACAATCAATTCTCACTTTTAGCATCCACAAAATATGCTGGGAACATCTGCCAATTGTAAAAAATGCAGCAATAGAATCACAATTCTCCTTGGAATGCAATGTAGGACTTTTTCCAACAGGGAGTGGTAATGTATGTAATGAAAACTGCTCTGGATTGGAAGCAGAGGACTCCAGTTTAAGACAAGGTACTTATCTTTGCTTGGTCTATTATCATGGTCAGCTCATTGAAAAAAAGCCCAGGAGAATTGCAGACTCTCTGTCTTGAATGGAACTCCAAGGACAATTATTTACATCTTGAGATTACCTTTTCCCATGGTTGAAGAGTGATCATCAAGGCTCTAATTGAACTTTTTCATTGATGAATATTGTTTATTTATTCATTCGTTTCTTTGTTTATTTCTTCCCATAGAACTTTGGATAATTTTACTGAGAAGCTGATCTTTACCTTAATCTGTGTGTGTGTCTGTGTGTGTGTGTGTGTGTGATGTCTGAAAAGTCAAATGTTTTTAATTGTGATTCATGGGATCAATCAAAATGATTCCAAATTCTGATGCTAAGTGAATTGATCAGAACCAAGGGAACACTGTGCATAGAAACAACAAAATTATGTAATGATCAACTTTGATGGACTTGATTTTTTTTTAACAATGGGATGATTCAAGGAAATTCCAATAGACTTGTCATTGAAATAATTATTTATCATTTAATGTTTTGAGGAGAAGATAAGTAGCTATACATCTTTGGTTGTAGAGTCCCAAAATTTCAGATTTGAAACTGTCCATCCTAATTATGATGGAATAAAATACTACTCACATCATTTCCAATAGGATGTAAATTAGTTTTTTAAAAGACTATTTAAATTTAAACTTTAAAAATAGTTGTTTTCATTAATTTAATATGATATTTTTAAAATTTATTATGACATTTTTTATATCACAAATGTTTTCAGATAGTATGCAAAGCCGTGAATGAGAAGGAATGCAACATTCAACCCCTATATCTCTCCACATATCAATCAAGGTAAATGTTTCCTTATGTATTTTCCATATTCATACAGATAATTACAATTATTCAGAGTTTATCTTTATTTCAGTGTTTTTTTTTCCTTTTTTGTATTATTTGTATGCATTGTTGTCATTCTGTTTATTCTACAAAAGTTCATACGGTAACATTTCCAATAGTTCTTATAATTCCTTTTCTTTTCTTAGGAAAACATGATATTCTTTTGCTTTTATATATCTTAATATTATTTTGACTATTTTCCAGGTAAAGGCCACACATTTTGCCTCTGTGATATATTTTTTTAAATTTTTGTTTCATTACATGTTCCAACTAGAACTCTTTATGTGCATTTTTAGTATATTTGTGTAACTATTTTTTCCCTTCTTAGAGTTTATGTCCAATAAAAGGTTTACTTGATCAATTTATATGTAGAAATTATTGGGTGATTTCTCTCAGTTTCAAACAGCTTGACTTCCAAAGCCACATTTGAACCCAGGTCCTTCTGACTCAAGGATGAATGTTCTATTCCCTAAATCACCTAGCTGTCCCTATATAGGAATTTTCAAAGGATATTATAAAGGCATTCTTCATATGATAGATAATAACTGAGGAAACAATCTTTCATTCCCATATTGGGCATATATGGGACAAATTAGGTAATGACCTCAGGATCTCTTTCATCACTGATGTACTTTGAGTGACACAATAAATTATTTAATATATCTGTGAATAGAAAAAGTCTAGACAATCTTCAACATTCCAGATAGCAGAACTAGAATCAATAGGTAAAAGGTGTAACGTTTTTGAAGTTTTACAGAAATGTCATCATAATTTATTGGTAGTGAAGTAAAAATAATACTAACACAAACATAAATTTAAAAATTTACAAATACACATGTATACACACACATGCAATCTTTTTCTTTTAATTTTTTTTTCTTTATTAACACTTTTTATTTGCAAAAGATATGTATGGGTAATTCTTCAACACTGAACTTTACAAACCTTTCCGTTATAAAATTTTCCCCCCTAGTCCCCACCTCTCCCCTAGATGGCAGGAAATTCACTACATGTTAATTATGTTAAAATACATGACAAATAGAATATGTTTATACATATTTCCACACTTATCTTGTGCAAGAAAAATCATATCTACAAGGAAAAAAAATCTGAGAAAGGAAACACAATGCAAGCAAACATCAATAGAGAGCATGAAAATGTTATGTTGTGGTCCACATTTTATATCTCTCTCTCTTTGGGTGTATATGGCTTTCTTCACTAAAACAAAATGGAACTGGTTTGAAACATTTCATTGTTGAAGAGAGCCATGTCCATCAGAATTGATCATCATATATTATTGTTGCCATGTATAATGATCTCCTGGTTCTGCTCATTTCACTCAGCATCAGTTCATGCAAGTCTCTCCAGGCCTCTCTGAAATCATCCTGCTGGTCATTTCTTAAAGAACAATAATATTCCATAACATTCATAATTTATTCAGCCATTCTCCAATTGATGGACATCTATTCAGCTTCCAGTTTTTTGCCACTACAAAAAGGGCTGCCACAAACAATTTTGCACATGTGGGTCCCTTTCCTTCCTTTAAGATCTCTTTGGGATATAAGCCCAATAGAAACACTACTGGGTCAAAGGGTATGCACAGTTTGATAACTTTTTGAGCATAGTTCCAAATTCCTCTCCAGAATTGTTGGAACCGTTTACAGTTCCACCAACAATGTATCAGTGTCCCAGTTTTCCCACATCTCCTCCAACATTCGTCATTATCTTTTCCTATCATTTTAGCCAATCTGACAGGTGTGTAGTGGTATCTCAGAGTACACATATGGAATCTTCTTGTTATTATTTTGACTCATTTCTATTCACCAAACAAATTATTGATGGCCGTCTGTGGGCCAGGTAACTAAGTGGTACAATGGATAGTATTCAAGGCAAGGAGTCAGGAAGATTCATCTTCCTTAATTCAAACTTGACCTGAGACACATACTAGCTGTGTGAGCCTAGGCAAGTCATTTATTCCTTTTTCTCTTCATTTGCTCCTCTGTAAAATGACCTGGAGAAAGAAATGACAAATTGCTCCAGTTTCTTTTTCAAGAAAACCCCAAGTTGGGTCACAAAGTGTCTGACACTTTGTGAGAAAAATGAGAAAACAAGCATGGGCAAAGTTCTGTGCAACTTTCCCTATTTGCTTAATTGTCTATTTTGCTGAACCTATTTATAAAATGGCAGTCCTAGAACTGGAGGTTTAGTGGTATAGAGAAAATCTTTCAATTATTTCCAAAGATTATTTTACTTCACAGTATTTTTCCCTTGGTGTCCATATGTTAATGAAACTCATATTCACATTTGCTATTTTAAGGTTTCTGAGAAAGCTTTATCTCAGAATTTCCTATGGTTTATACGCTCATTAGTCTTCTTGGCAAGGCAGAGTTTTCCTATTCTAAAGCTCTGAGGTTTTTCAGTGGACCCTGTTGGCTCTTTGTTGAGGATTTTGAAAGTCTTTATTATCTCCAAGTTGACATAGTTCCAGAAGAAGCAGAGTTTTGGTGCTGGGCTCTCAGTTCAGTTTTATGGTCTTCTCTCAGAAGTTTAATGCCACTTTAATGAAGTTTTATTGCCATTAATATACTGCCACTCCAGCTGCTATAAGAAATATATAACCAAACAATAACTTCAAATAGGTAAATTCATGATTAAATTGTACTAAAACATCAATGCCAGTTGGCCTCAGTTCATAATTTCCAAATGCATATCATTTAGAATGATTGGCTACTTAAGTCTCATAATTCTTTCAAAGAGAAACCCTATAAACTTAAATCATTACATTTAGCTGACAGAACGACTCATTTTTTTGAGCTAAAGATATATTTTTATGGCCACACAGTGGACTCTATTTATCACTCACCATAAACTATAGACAAAAAAAAGGATTTTTATTTGGTCTGGCTTTGTTTTTAAATTAGATGACTAAACTTGGACCTAGTAATCAGATTCCAAACTTTTTTGCTTCCTATTATTTCCCCCTTTTCAATATTTCCATCTTCACTATGATATCCATAAATTAGGTAAGATGTTCTACTCTTACTTCCTATATTTTGGAATTCACCCAGCATGAGAAAGGTTACCTTAATACCTACCCAAAAAATTGCAGTTTTAAAGCTGAAAAATTTAACCCTGATAGCTGGGAAACCAGGTCAGGAATTCCATTTCCTAAGAAAACCAAAAGAAAGATCATTTTAATGACATTCATAAAGTATCTGGGCATTTCACATTCCTTATTACTTTCCTAAGTACTAATAAGGTCTTGTGTTATAAATGGTGAAATAATAGAATGAAAATAAGAAAACCAAGGGTCTAGTTCTTGTCTTAACATTATACAGTTGCATGAACTTGGGAGAGTCATTTAAAGAACAGATGCAAAGAAAAACATTACAAAACATTATGGTAAAGTTAAAAGAAATAATGAAATTTATAATTTTTTGAAAAATAGAAATTTGTGAATCAGAAGTTAAAGTCTCTAAAGCCCAGACTCTTAGAAAGTAGATCATAAAAATTAGAACTTAGAAAATTTTAGAATATAGAATATTAGAATAAAGAACAAAATTGTCTTTTAAGATGATAAAATTTTGGTAGAAGGAAAAGTGTAGGAGAATAACCAAGAATCTTATATTAAAAGATCTTATAATCATACACTCTCAGATTAGAAAGGACTTTAAGTGCAATTTAGTCCAAACTGTTTCTGAATAAGAATCTCATACTATATACTGGACAAGCAATTATAGTCTTTGTTTGTGAACCCACTAAATCTCAAGGTAACACATTATATTTGTAATTGAATGTGATTGTTAGAGAATATTTCTTTATGTAACAATGCATAGCAATGAGTATATGCTGATAAATCCAGTGAACTTATTAATTGGAACTTTTTCTTTGAAAATTGAATAGTTCAAATTTATGCACAGAAATTGAATGAATATATTCTTATAGCAATAAAGAGAAAAAATCTGATTAAATTCTGGAGTCTATATTTTGAAATCAGTTTTTTGCTATCACTTTCAAAATGGATTTTAAAGACCCTCAGAAAACTTAATTAGATTTATTTCATTGGAAGTTCACTTTGTTCTAGTTTTTTAATTAATATGGAAACTGTTGTTCAAATCAACAGCAACAATACCACCACCACCAGCCCCATTAAGAATAATAAAAAATATCTTTCTTTAATGTTTCACTTCTGCACTTCAGGATTTTTTCCAGAGTATAATGGAAGTAAAAGTGCAAAGATTCTTGCAGGGAGGAATTAGTTATTGATATCCTTGGGGCAAAAATACATGAAAACTTAGTGTACTCAACCACAAAACCAAAAATAGTGATTTTGGTTGTTCCATCCCCCTTTTGGGCAAGAAACTGAAAAATGACTTTTTAATTTAGAATGTTGTAGCAGCTGAAGCAATGGTAAAGTCTTCTTGAGAAGAACATGGAAACTTGATGTGCATGTCACATTGTCTCAGAGAGCTATTCATGGATAAAGTAAATATTAATTCTTTGGTTCTATTGATAAGGTTAAATTTCCTAAAGAGTGATCCCAGAATTAAACTGTCCAGCCTTCCCAAAAATACTTTTTTAAGAAAGTGTCAATCATGGAGGAGGAAAGTGTTTTGAGAGTACAGAGATCACCAGAATCATCAAATTCAAGAATGACAACATATCTCTGTGTCCAAGTATGCTAATTCAGACCTGAAAAAAAAATCCCTACCACCACATATGTGAATAGTAGTTGAACAAACTTCTTCCTAAAATTTGGTAACTGAACCATCTATTTTTTCACCCTATAAGCAACCTCTTCAACATTGGGACATTTCTCATTTTAGAAAATTTTCCTTAACATAATACTAAATTATTCCCCTTATATTTTTTTCTCCTTAAACCTTAAACCTCCTTAACTGCAGTTTCTTGTTCTTCCCCTTAAGATCAAACAATTAAAAACATCTTCCACATGATATCAAGTACTAACACATAGTTTTAATGACCTATCAAGAGATATTCTTATTTAGGTTAAAGATGCACAATTTGTCAAACAATATGTTATAACATGATCTTGAGACCATCTCTATCTATCTATCTATCTATCTATCTATCTATCTATCTATCTATCTATGTTTCTATTTCAGATTCTTTGCTGTGCATACTGTGGTACATTTTACTAAATATTTCACTTTGGTTAAATCATATATGGTTCTGCCAAATTTATTTTTTTACAAACCCAAATTGATTTCTTCATATCTTACTCTTCAGATTGCTCAATTAAAAATATATGTAGCTAATCACATCTTTAAATTAAAGATATTCTTTAATTTCTCCAGAAATTATTGCAATTTTTCCCTTCCTAATTCAATCTCTTACCTTCTTCAAACTCAGAAGCTTTCTCAGTTTTTCTTTATATATTTCAATTATTTTTTTTATCCTATAATCTTTCACTCAAATGCTTAAGGTATAGAGATTGTTATTCTATAATTTTATTTCAAATGTCTGTCCTTCCTTCCTTCCTTCTTTCCTATCTTTCTTCCTTCCTTTTTTCCTTCTTTTTCTATTATCCAAGTTCTATTCATATCATTCCATACTATTTTATAACAATCTTCTCAGGTTTCTTTAAAGTATTTATTTGATGATTTGTGTAGTACAGTAATATCCTATATCAATATTTTATTTTAAATAGCAAATAACTTTAAATGTATTTTTCTCTTATCATTCAGTACATTTTCTCATCTCTTCCTCCTCTCCTTATCTTCACTTATTCTCTTATAAATTTCTTCTTTGGAAATGACTTTCTACATGGAGATCCATTATTTCTGAGCAGGGCACCTCCACACTTTCAAAAATCATTGACAGTGTTTCAATTGCCACCAACCATCCCATTTTCCCCTTTAATACCTTCCAATACATTTCATCTGGGTGAGATGACTTGAACACATTAAGAGCATTTTGGTGCACTCTTACTTTTTCCCACTTATCTTAACTATTAAATATCTATTTGTCATTTTTGTTCTATCCTTTCTAATCCAAAGATAATTCTCCATGACTAAAAATGTAGAAGCAAAGCAAAACTGTACAGTTCTCTTATTTCTATTGTTCCTTATCAACTTCCTGTCCACCAAATTTATCAGTCTGATCCCTTCTTTGAGCTTCATTTTACTCTTTCATTACTTTAAAAATTGTCTTGTTTAGCTTTCATTTTCAGACTCAACTCATTATGTTGTAAAGCTTATAATCTTATTTTTTAGAACTGTTCCAAATCTTTGTATTCTAACATCATTTCTTGCCCTTGCTGTCATATTCTGCCAAGACCTTAATAAAATTTAAGTTTCTTGATGAGTTATTTGTGACAGTTTCTTTAAGCAGCCCTTCCTTTTTTCTTCTCATTGGACTTATTATCTTTATATCTTTAGAATTTCAGTGTTTTTCAAATTTACTGGACTTTAGTACAAATTCAATGAAAAGAACATTGCATCTTACATCATTGGACAAGGGGTGGGCATAAATAACATCTTTGATATTACCACCTCTGTAAACCTTAAAAAGCCCTTAACTTCTTGCTTAAGTCTTCTCACCTTCAATTAATTAATTAATAAGGCATTTATTTGGGATTATTATATGCAAAGACTTCTGCCAAAGGTTGCAGATAGAACTAGAACATCAAGGTTCAAGAGCAAATGAAATTTTAAGGAGAGTATGACAAATATAAATGATTACAACTGAAAATAAGATGGAAAGGTTTCATGACTCTTAGGATGCAGGGGAAAAATAATCAATGATTCCCTTTTAATGTAATTGACACTGACAAAATTATATCAGTTTAAGTAACATGTAAATGTTGATATCTTATAGAATTTTATATTTTGTTTTGTTTTTTTAACCAAATCCTTTGAAATCTGCTATCCCAAATGCAATATAAATATTCAATAAAGCACAAATTTCCTCTTTCTAGATTATTAAGTTTTATGATGGAATGGCCATTTTCTCACAAGGTTCACATCATCCATAACTCTACCCACAGCAACTATAAATAATCAAATGTTAGATTCAATAAACCAAGAAACATTTATTAAGCACTTATTGTAGTGGTAGTGGAGGATCTGAACAATTTTTAATGTAACAATTTTTTAAAATATTACACAATCTATAGAAATATGAATTATATTGAGTGGGGGAAGAATAGAACAAGATAAAATTGATGTGTATGGATTTGTATGTTAGAGATAGGGGGACACAAGGATAAGGGAACTACCTTCATGTAGCTATAAAAAAAAGGAGAAAGAAATTTGAAGAGTAAGACAAGCCAGGATAGAATGGAGGAAGTTCACAAGACTGATCCAGATATTTTCTTAAAATGAAAGTTCTAAGAGCAACTGATGAATTTCAGTAGGGTATCATATATGTGGAGAGATGCTCCAGTTGAGAAGTCTGTACAGATAAGTTATTAATAGGATAAAGAGATTGTTGGAACATGATGGAGAAATGTCCAGAGAGAGACAATAACAAGGCCAGGAAAGATGCTAAATGTGTGGCAATCTCTCTGGCACTTCTTCCCTCTAAATTTCTTGCATTGGTGAGAAGGGTCTCCAGAGGATAATTGACTACTTCAGAAATCAAAGTTTTAGGGCTAACTTTGAGAAATGCTAAACACTTTTAGTATTCATGGTGTACTTACCAATGACAAACGCTCACAATAACCTTTTAGATACTGCATTTGCGAGATTGTATAAGAATAATTAGTACAAAACATCTTACAAAATGTATAGAACATACTTTCTGACAAGTATTCATGAGTATGTAGGCACAAGGGACTTGCATTCTGAGAAAAATAATGGCAAGGCACTTGTATAAGATATGTATGTGGTAAAGGACAATCTCACAATTAGTGATTACTATAAGCTTTTTATTTTATAATTTTCTGATATTAGTAAACACAATGCTAAATTCTTTATAAATATAATTTCATTTGATTCTTACAACATTGGTATACCACAATTTTTATTATCCCTATTTTACAGTTCAGAAAACTAAGACAAGTAGAGGTTAATCCATTTGTCCAAGATTACAAAGTTATCAAGTCTTTGGTGTCAGATTTTTTTTTTAATGTTTGAACATGTTTTATCTTTAATGTTTGATCTCAGTAATAAATTTCAAAGTTTTGCTTTGCAAAACACATTTGAAAAGACTACTTTTAAAAATTCAACACAAGCAATTCTATTTGATTATTCACATGGAAGAATGACCTAAGTAAGTGAGAGTACTAGGAATGTAATAGAATCACTTGACCATCTGGCAGCCTACATTAGTAATTAGAGAACTATCTGAGAACTTAGAAACTATTCATTTAATTTAAACTTTGAATTTTTCTTAACTCTAGGAAAAAAATTGATCTGGCATTGTTGAACTAGCAGCAGGTAGTATTTTGAAATTTTTAAGATGAAGATGGATTTTAGATGTTCCACAATAATATATTTATGGCAAAAATTAGTTTTGTTTGATAATGATTTTATCTATAGAATTAACAAATTAAGCACAATGGTATCACAAAATAATTAGGTTTCACTGGTTTT
Organism: Myrmecobius fasciatus; assembly: GCA_023553655.1. Lineage (NCBI taxonomy): Eukaryota > Metazoa > Chordata > Mammalia > Dasyuromorphia > Myrmecobiidae > Myrmecobius > Myrmecobius fasciatus. The sequence continues at coordinate 20,913 of JAJPUD010011619.1, forward strand.
CAAGGATATAAGCAATCAGTGAGTATGCATGCTTTCACATGTTTTAGAAATGCTAATGAATTTATGTAGTATCTTTCATCTAAAAGGTTCAGAGTTAGTAACAAGAAATTTCCTGTTAACTAAGCAATTAATTAGAAACAATTAATTTAAAATCCTTACATGATATATAGAGATTTATCCTTCACAGTTCTGAGGGTGGGATTAACATCCATCTTAAAAGATACTATCAAAAAGGATTTTACTCTATTATTTTGGGAAGTTTTTTTTTTCTTTTTAATATCTGAGTCCATGTAACCTAAGTCAGAATTTTTGCTTTCTAGTTAGAAAAAAAATAGTGAGGAATTGTTCACAATCTCAGTTCATTTCACATTGAATTGATGAATTTTACTTTTTTGAATCAGACTTTCTGATTTCTGAATCCTTTTCAAAAGGAAAACACTAAAACTCAACTCCATTACATAGAAGAAAAAAGGGGAAAAACATTGTTAATATTTTGCTTAATGATCATATTTGATCCATTTCCAAATAATGTGTTAGTTTCTAGAGAGTACTGCTATTTTATTTGGTCCAAAAACTTCATATACTGCCCTTAAGTATCAAAATGATTACCCAGATCATTATATACTGTCCAAAGTGCTTGTCCAACAAAGCCTCATTGCCTTAACAAAGCTTATTTCATCTAGCTTAATGTGATGATAAATTTCAACTGAAGTGTTATTATCATTTTTCCTTTCTCCATGAAAATATGGATCCTCTTGTCTTCTTTCTCTCTTAAATAAATCTATCTCTTAATTCACTTCCATCCAGAATATAGTGAATTTCACGATTAAGGTGTAAATATTCTTAAAACAAGTTGATCTTTTCTTTGTAATTTGACAGTTCTCTTTACAAATACCTTATAAGTCCATCCAGCAGCATTGTTTTCTTTTCAGATCTTCCTTAGCCCTGGAACATTCTTACACATGTCAACATCCACATTGTAGTAAAAGATGCTAGCTAAGCTGCTGCAGCTCTTCCAGTATGACTGGATGTTCAAGCTGTAATCTTTGTTTTCCTCTGATCCTTGGCAAAATCATACATATACCAGGTCTCCACCATTTCTGCTCATTGGAATGACACCTGATTTTTTTTGGAGAACTACTGGGGAAGAAATTCCAGAGAAAAGGTAATCAGTCCAACAGCCTGTCAGTCCCTACACTTAAGAAGCTCCTCTGGTGCCAAATTTGAACTCACGTTTTCCTTACTCCAAGCCCAACAGTATTCATTCCAACCCTAGCTGCCTATAATCTCACCTCATTTTAGTTGCAAGGATTCACACTTTTTGAAAATATCCTGAGTGATTATATTCTTTATTTTCATTGATTGTAGCTTTGCTTCTAGATGAATACATTGTCTGCTACAAGTCTAGTTTTCCTGATAAAATGATTGGAAGCCAACTTCCTTCCGGGGGTGGGGCCATGGTTGCGGAGATCAGACAGGAGTCTCTGTAACCTCCTCTAACCTCCCCTCAAACCAACAACATATGAAGTCTCTAGACTGATTCTGAAGCAAAAAAATCCACAATATCTGAAGAACAACACGATTCTAGAAGAAGATACTCTGGAAGAACCTCAAAACAGGTCTGTTTTAATTGGGCAGGGGG
>JAJPUD010011619.1:32554-53663 GCA_023553655.1 Myrmecobius fasciatus
TAGTCAATTATGTTAATAGTTTTCCTCATATTGAACCATCCCTGCATTCCTGGTATAAATCCTACTTGGTCATGGTGTATTATTCTGGGAATGATTTTCTGTAATCTCTTTGCTAATATTTAATTTAAGATTTTTGCATCAATATTCATTAAGGAGATTGGTCTATAATTTTCTTTCTCTGTTTTTGTTTTACCTGGTTTAGGTATCAGTACCATGTCTGTATCATAAAAGGAGTTTGGTAGGAGTCCTTCATTCCATATTTTTTCGAATAGTTTATATAATATTGAAGTTATTTATTCTTTAAATGTTTGGTAGAATTCACATGTAAGTCCATCTGGTCCTGGGGATTTTTTCTTAGGGAGTTGATTAATGACTTGTTCTATTTCTGTTTTCTAAAATGGGACTACTTAAGAAATTTATTTCCTCTTCTGTTAATCTGGGCAATCTATATTTTTGTAGATATTGCTCTATTTCACTTAAGTTATCAAATTTATTGGTATAAAGTTGGGCAAAGTAACTCCTGATTATTGCTCTAATTTCCTCTTCATTGGTGGAAATTTCTCCCTTTTCATTTTTGAGACTAACAATTTGATTTTCCTCTTTCTTTTTTCTAATTAAATTAACTAGAGGTTTATCTATTTTGTTGTTTTTTTCATAAAACCAACTTTTAGTTTTATTTATTAATTCAATAGTTTTTTTACTTTCAATTTTATTAATCTCTCCTTTTATTTTTAGGATTTCAAGTTTGGTATTTGATTGGGGGTTTTTAATTTGTTCTTTCTCTAGCTTTTTTAGTTGCAAGCCCAATTCATTGATTTTCTCTTTCTCTATTTTATGCAAATAAGCATTTAGAGATATAAAATTTCCCCTTATAACCGCTTTGGCTGTATCCCACAAATTTTGGTGTGTTGTCTCATTATTGTCATTCTCTTGAATGAAATTAGTAATTGTGTCTGTAATTTGCTGTTTTACCCATTCATTCTTTAGGATAAAATTATTTAGTTTCCAATTGGTTTTTGGTCTATTTTCTCCTGGCCTTATATTGCATGTGATTTTTATTCTGTCATGATCTGAAAAGAATACATTTATTATTTCTGCCTTCCTGAATTTGATTTTGATGTTTTTGTGTCCTAACACATGGTCAATTTTTGTATAAGTTCCATGGACTGCTGAGAAAAAAGTAAACTCCTTTCTGTCTCCATTTAATTTCTTCCAAATATCTACCTTACCTAACTTTTCTAAAATTTTGTTTACCTCCTTAACTTCTTTCTTATTTATTTTGTGGTTTGATTTATAAAATTTCTGAGAGAGGGAGGTTGAGATCACCCACTATTATAGTTTTGTTGTCTATTTCTTCTTGCATCTCTCTGAACTTTTCCTCTAGGAATTTCCATGCTATACCACTTGGTGAATACATGTTTAGTATTGATATTGCTTCATTATCTATGGTACCCTTTAGGAATATATAATTTCCTTCTTTGTCTCTTTTAATGAAGTCTATCTTTGCTTTTACTTGGTCTGAGATCAGGATTGCTACCCCTGCTTTTTTTTTTTTTTGTTCACCTGAAGCATAATAGATTCTGCTCTAGCCTTTTACCTTCACTCTGTATGTATCTCTATGTTTTAGATGTGTTTCTTGTATACAACATATTGTTGGATTCTGGTTTTTAATCCAGTCTGCTATCTGCTTCTGCTTTAAGGGAGAGTTCATTCCATTCACATTCACAGTTAAAATAACTAATTCTGTATTTCCTGCCATCTTATTTACCCTAACTTATGCTTTTCTCTTTCTTATCCTCTTTCCCTCCTTCCTACTATTTTGCTTTTGATAACCACTTCCCTCAAACAATCCTTCCCCTTTAGAGCCCCACCCACCCCCTTTTCCCCCCTTTCCCTCCTATTTCCTTATAAGTACGTCTATTATTCCCTCAGAGCCAAATCTGATGAGATGGAGATTAACCAAATTCTCATTCCTCTCCCCTTTTTCCCCTCAATCATTATAGGTTTTCTTTGCCTCTACATGTGATGTAATTTCCCTTATTTTACCTCCTTTTCCTCTTCTTCCAGTGTTATCCCTTTTCTACCTCTAATTTCTTTTTCAGTTTATCATATCATAATAATCATAAAATCACAATAATCATATAATAATAATCATAAAATCACAGTAATCATATTATAATCATAATTTAACAATAGATTCATAAAATCAACCCTCATTCTATAAGTATCTATAACATAAATATAGTTCTCAAGAGTTTTTTGTTTTTTTTTTTTCTTGTTACCTTTTTATGTTTCTTTTGTGTTCTGTGTTTGTAGATCAGATTTTTTGTTCAGTTCTGGTCTTTTCAGTAGAAATAGGTGAAATTCTCCTATATCATTGAATTACCATCTTCTACAATGGAAGATAATGCTCATTCTAGCTGGGTAACTTATTCTTGGCTGTAATCCAAGTTCCTTTGCCCTTCAGAATATTTGATTCCAGGCCCTTCAATCCTTCAAAGTAGAAGCTGCTAGATCCTGTGTGATCCTAATTGTGGCTCCCCGATATTTAAATTGTTTCTTTCTGGCTTCTCGTAATATCTTTTCCTTGGTATGATAGTTCTGGAATTTAGCCACGATATTTCTGGGGGACTTAATTTTTGGGTTTCTTTCAGTAGGTGATCGGTGGATTGTTTCAAGGAGTATTTTGCCTTCTGGGTCTAAAATATCAGGGCAATTTTCTTTTATGATTTCCTGGAAGATAGTGTGTAGGTTCTGTTTTTCATCATAGCTTTCAGGAAGCCCTATAATCCTTAGATTGTCTCTCCTAGATCTATTTTCCAGGTCAGTTGTTTTTCCTAGGAGATATTTCATGTTTTTCTCTATCTTTTCATTTTTTTGTTTTTGTTTGACTGATTCTTGAAGTCTTGATGAGTCATTCATTTCCAGTTGTTCGATTCTAATTTTTAATGTCTTATTTTCTTCAGTTACTCTTTTTAGTTCCTTTTTCAATTGACCAATTACATCTTTTTGTTCATTGCATTCTTTTTCCATTTTTTCTATTTTATTTTGCAGTGTTTCCAGGCATTTCTAAAGAAAAATTTTATAGAAGAATAATATTCCATTGCCTTCATATAACACCATATATTCAGCCATTCCCCAGTAGATGGGTATGTACTCATTTTTCAATTCTTTACTATCACAAAAAGAGCTGCTACAAACATTTTTGCACATGTGGATCCTTTTGCCTCTTTTATGATTTCCTTGGGATAAAGACCCAGTAGTGGCACTGTTGAGTCAAAAGGTAACAAAGAACTTTAAAATATAAACTATTGCCCTGGAATGGAACTTGGACATCATTTATGGAAATTACTAATTCTATACATAAGGAGGCCCAGTCAAGTTTATTATATTCAACTAAAGTAGAGATTTATATTCTTAAGTTTGCCATATCCAAAAGCTACAGAAGGGAGATTCAAAAATAGGATGGGCATGAAAACAATTATAAATTTATTATGATCAACCTGTTTCTTTATTTTTATCCCTCCCCTGAGATGTCTGCTCCTATGCAGAACTGTTATTACAAAGGGGTCAGTCCTGTCCCTAAATTTGCCAGGTACTTGAGCAATCATGTTATATCATTGTAGCTGTCATAGCCTTTTCCAGAAGTTTTCCTTCTTCTTTCTTTGTAGTTTATTAATAAAACATTCTAAAATAAAACTCCATCTAAATATGAGTGGGTTCCTTTGAACAAAGGGAAGATCTACATATTTCTAAGTCATATATCGTCTGTTGAGATTGAGGAAGCATTAGTTTGACATCTCAAAGTATTTGAACCAAGTTTTATTTATAACACACACACACACACATACACACACACACACACACACACACACACACACACACACATATATATATATATATATATATATATATATATATATATGAATCTTAAAATGCTTAATCTAATTATTTTAGAAGTACTTGGCCTGTATAATGGGCATAACATTTTGCCTTCACTATTACATGTTAACTCCAAGCAGCTTAGAAATAAAACAATTGAGTTGATGATTTAATAATTTTATATCAGAATAATTTTAATAAAATTGAGGATTTTTCCAATATTATATAGAAGTAAAATAGAAACAGTGTTGGCTTTTGAAATCAAAAGATTTAAATTAAGTCACAGCTGTGAAATATATCAGCTTGGGGCAAGATATTTCTTCCTTCTCAATCTAATTTGTCTAATTTCAAAAAAGGTAATAATGATGCTTATACTACTAATCTCACAGGCTTTCTAAAGCCCAAATTTTGGGGAGTTTCCTTCCACCCAAATTTCTATCTAATTCCTCCTTGAATACTTATTGTTTCCAGCCAAAAATGCTGGTTGGGTCTTGTTAGTAGGAACAATTTTCAAGTATGGCCCTAGCATAGGCTTCTATCTTTTGTTTAAAAACCAATTCAGCAAGATTTATATTAAGAACTTTGGTTCCTGAAGTGGAGCCAAGAAGGCCGAGAGTGGACAAATATTTTTCTGACCTCTTCCTGGTACCCCTTAAATCAATAGCAGACCAAGCCTCTGAACTACTTTTGGAGTGACAGAAACTACAAATATTTGGAGTGTAACAAATTTCCAGCAGAATATATTTTTGGAAGAACTTTAGAAAAGGTCTATTTCAATTGGGGTCATAAGGAGGCAGCTGAGCACAGGTGCAGCACAGGGAACCAGGCAGTTTGTCATCTGTGCAACAGAAAATCTACGGGGAGGTGCTTAGCCAAAATGCAGTTGTGTTGGCTGCTCTGTCTTGCATACAAGACAGTGGATGAGCAGATTAACTCTGAGACATGCAATGCAAATATAAAAGGCAAATAATGAGCCTTTGAACACAGAATAACATGGCACTTTGCCATGGCCACCCAGCACTGGAAGGAAGACAGGAGCACCAGCACAGGGCAGCATAAAGCTACCGTCACCTATGAAGGAAGCTTGGGACAATGTCCCCTTTGCCCTAAGAGCTCCAACTATTTTTAATTAAATTTCTAATTTATTAAATTTTCTAATTTCTGCTTACTAATTTCTAATTTATTAAATTTTCTAATTTCTTTTTATTTGCGAAATATATGCATGGGTAATTTTTCAATATTGATCCTTGCAAAGCCTTCTGTTCCAATTTTTTTCCCTCCATCCCCTCTCCCTCTCACCTAGATAGCAGGTAGTCCAATACATGTTAATTATGTTAAAATATATGACAAATCCAATATATGTATACATATTTATACAGTTATCTTGCCATACAAGAAAAATCTAATCTACAAGGAAAAAAAACCTGAGAAGGCTAATAAAATGCAAGCAAACATCAACAGAAAGCATGAAAATGTTTGTTATGTTGTGGTCCACACTTAGATCCCACAGGCCTCTCTTTGGGTGTATATGGCTTTTTTCATTACCAAACAACTGGAAATGGTTTGAAACATTTCATTGTTGAAGAAAGCCATGTTCATCAGAATTGATCATCGTACAGTCTTGCTGTTGCCATGTATAATGATCTCCTGGTTCTGCTCGTTTTACTTAGCATCAGTTCATGCACGTCTCTCTATGCATCTCTGAAGTCATCCTGCTGGTAATTTCTTACAGAACAATAATATTCCATAACATTCATATACCATAATTTATTCAGTCATTTTTCAATTGATGAGTATCCATTCAGTTTCCAGTTTCTAGCCACTACAAAAAGGGCTGCCACAAACATTTTTTTTGCATATATGGGTATGTTTCCCTCTTTTAAGATCTCTTTGGGATATAGGCGCAGTAGAAACACTGCTGAGTCAAAGGGTATGCACAGTTTGATAATTCCTTTTTTATTAAAGCTTTTTATTTATAGAACACATGCATAATTTCATTAACCTTTAAAAAACTTTTTGTTCCAAATTTTTCCTCCTTCCCCCCATCTCTTCCCCTAGATGGCAGACAGACTAATACATGTTAAATATGTTAAAATATATGATAAATCCAATATATATTTACATATCTATACAGATATCTTGAAGCACAAGAAAAATTAGATCCAGAAAGAAGAAGAAAAAAAAAAAACAACCTAAGAAGGAAAAAAAGATGCAAGCAAAGATCCACAGATAGTGTTAAAATGCTATGTTATGGTGCTCACACAGTTCCCACAGGCCTCTCTCTGGTATATATGGCTTTCTTCATTGCTGAATTATAGGAACTGATTTGAATCACCTCATTGTTGAAGAGAACCATATCCATCAGAATTAATCATCATATAGTTGTTGCTGTGTACAATGATCTCCTGGTTTTGCTCATTTTACTTAGCATCAGTTCATGTAGGTCTCTCCAGGCCTCTCTGAAATCATTCTGCTGGTTGTTTCTTACAGAACAATAATATTCCATAACATTCATATACCATAATTTATTCAGCCATTCTCCAATGGATGGATATCAATTCAGTTTCCAGTTTCTTGCCACTACAAAAAGGGCTTCCCCAAACAAATTTGCACATCTGGGTCTCTTTCCCTCCTTTAAGATTTCTTTCAGATATAAGACCAGTAGAAATACTGCTGTGTCAAAGGGTATGCACATTTTGATAACTTTTTGAGCATAGTTCCAAATTGCTCTCCAGTATGGTTGGATCTGTTCACAGTTCCACCAGCAATGTATCAGTGTCCCACTTTTCCCACATCCCTTCCAACATTTTCTTTGCCTCTTTGTGTGATGTAATTTACCTTATTTTACCTCCTTTTCCATCTTCTTCCAGTGTGATACCTTTTCTACCTCTAATTTCTTTTTCATATTATCATAATACAATCAAATTAAACCCACATTCTCTAAGTATACCCATAACAAAAGTATAGGTCTCAAGAGTTTTTTTTTCCCTTTTTCCCTTTTTATGTTTCTCTTGAGTTCTGTGTTTGGAAATAAGATTTTTTGTTCAGTTCTGGTCTTTTCATTAGAAATAGGTGATATTCACTTATATGATTGAATATGCATCTTCTTTCCTGAAAGATAATGCTCCTTTTAGCTGGATAGCTAATTTTTGGCTGTAATCCCAGTTCCTTTGCTTTTCAGAATATCAGATTCCAAGCCCTTTACTCCTTTAATGTGGTAGCTGACATATCTTAGGCGATCCTAATTGTGGCTCCTTTGTATTTAAATTGTTTCTTTCTGGCTACTTGCAATATCTTTTCCTTGGTAAGATAGTTCTGAAATTTAGCCACATATTCATTGGGGATTTAATTTTGGGGTTTCTTTCAGGAGGTAATTGGTGGATTGTTTCAATGGATATTTTACCTTCTGATTCTAAAATATCAGAGCAGTTTTCTTTTATGATTTCCTGTAAGATGATGTCTAGGTTATTTTTTCATTGTGGCTTTCAGGAAACTCTATAATTCTTAGATTGTCTTTCCTAGATCTATTTTCCAGGTCATTTGTTTTTCCTAGGAGACATTTCATATTTTCTTCTATTTTTTTTTTTTACTTTTTTGTTTTTGTTTGACTGATTCTTGAAGTCTTGTTGAGTCATTCACTTCTATTTGTTCAATTCTAATTTTTATTGTATTATTTTCTTCAGTTACTGTTTTTAGCTCCTTTTGCAATTGGTCAATTATATTTTTTGTTCATTGCATTCTTTTTTCCATTTTTTGCAATGATCTCATTTCATTTTCCCATATTTCTTCTAACTTTCTTGTGAGATCCTTTATGCAGGGGCAGCTAGGTGGTGTAGTGGATTGAGCACCAATCCTGAAGTCAGGAGGACCTGAGTGCAAATTTGGCCTCAGACACTTAGCACTTCCTACCTGTGTGACACTGGGCAAGTCATTTAACCCCAATTGCCTCAGAAGAAAAAAAAAGATCCTTTATGCAATCTTTGAAGAAAGCCTTGGGACATAGGTCCAGCTAATGTCTCTCTTTTGGGCTTTCTCTGGAGTTGCTTGACCTTTAGGGACCTCAGAATTTGAGGCCTGCTCTTCTCTCCCTAAAAGCTGTTTATGGTAAGAGTTCTTTTTGGTTTTTTTATTCATTTTTTTAAGGCTTGAGATCTGTTCAAAGCAAAAGAGGGACAGCTGCTTTGATTTGTGCTGGGGCAGTTCTGTTGACTGATTGGTTGATTTCCAGTGTTGGGCAATTCTGCTGATTGATTGATTGCTTTAGGGTGCTAAAGCAGGTAGGTCATGTGCTCTTCTAAGTCTCAATGATTCACAATTTACCTCCCACAAAAGACAAATCTGCCAAACCACCTGCTTATAATCAGGACAGTTTGGGCCAAGAGGCCCACAGAAGACCTCGAGGTGCATGGAAGTCACAATGCTACAACTCCCCACTCCAGCTCCCTTTCTCAAGCTCCCTATGCTACAGTCTGGGTTTGGCAAACCACCCCCCTGCCCAGTTAAAACAGACCTCTTCTGAAGTTTTTGCTGTGTATCTTATTCTAGAAATGTGTTGTACTCCAGGTATTTGTGGATTCTTTGAATTCAAAACCAGTTTAGAGGCTTAATCTGCTTTTGGTATGAGAGAAGGTTAGAGGAGGTTACATAGAGTCTTATCTGCTCTCTACCATCTTGGCTCCCAGTTTGATTTTTTTAAGCATATTTTCAAATTGCTCTCCAAAATGATTGGATCCATTCAGAGTTCTACCAATAATGTATCAATGTTCCATTTTCCCCACATCCCATCCAATATTCCTCAGTATCTTTTCCTATCATTTTAGCCAATCTGACAGGTGTGCAGTGGTATATCAGAATTGTCTTAATTTGCCTTTTTCTGATCAATATTGATTTGGTTTTTTGCTGAAGCAATTGAGGTTAAGTGACTTGCCCAGGGTCACACAACTAGGGAATGTGTCTGAGACCAGATTTGAACTCAGGTCCTCCTGACTTCAGGGCTGGTACTCTATCCACTGTGCCACCTAGCTGTCCCTGATCAATACTGATATGGAGCACCTTTTTATATGACTAGAAATGGTTTTGATTTCTTCTTAAAATTATCTGTTCATATCCTTTTGCCATTTATTGATGGGGGAGTGGCTTGAATTTTTATAAATTTGGGTCAATTCTCTATATATTTCAGACATAAGGCCTTTATCAGAATCTTTAAATGTAAAATGATTTCTCAACTTATTGCTTCTCTCCTAATATTGTCTGCATTACTTTTTTGTACAAAAACTTTTTAACTCCATATAATCAAAATTATCTATCTGGTGTTCAATTAAGAGTTCCAGTTCTTCTTTGGGCACAAATTCCTTCCTTCTTCACAGATCTGAAAGGCAAATTATCATATGTTTCTCTAATTTGCTTATAATATTACTCTTTTTGTCTAAATATGAACCCATTTACATTTTACCTTGGTATGTGGTGTTAGGCATGGGTCAAGCCCTAATTTCTTCCATAATATTTTCCAATTTTTTTCCAGCTGTTTTTGTCAAATAGTGAGTTCTTATCTCAAAAGCTGGCATCTTTGGATTTGTCAAACACTTGATTACTATAGTCATTGACTATTTTGATTGTTACTCTAATCTCCTCTTCATTAGTGGAAAGTTCCTTTTTTTAAATTTTTGATGCTAACAATTGGATTCTCTTCTTTCCTTTTTCTAAACAATTTAACTAAAGGTTTATATATTTTGTTGTTGTTGTTTTTATAAAACCAATTCAGTTTTATTTATTAATTCAATAGTTTTCTTACTTTTAACTTCATTAATTTCCACTTTTGCTTTCAGAATTTAAATTTAGTATTTAATTGGGGGTGTTTTTTTTGGTAGCTTGTTTAGTTGTAATCCCGATTCATTAATTTTCTCTTTCTCTATTTTATGCAAGTACACATCTAGAGATATATACTTTCCCCTTATAACTGCTTTGACTGTATCCCAACAATGTTGGTATGTTGTCTCATTATTGTCATTCTTCTGGACTTTTGGTCTATTTTCTCCTGGCCTTATATTGCTTGTGATTTTTATTGCAGCATGACCTGAAAAAAATGCATATGTTATTTCTGCCTTTCTGCATTTAATTTGAGGTTTTTATGCCCTACCACGGTCAATTTTTGTATAAGTTTCATGAACTGCTCAGAAAAAAAAGTAAACTCCTTTCTGTCTCCATTCAATTTTCTCCAAAGATCTATCATACCTAACTTTTCTAACATTTTATCTCCCTAACTTCTTTCTTATTTATTTTGTGGTTTGATTTATCTAGTTCTGAGAGAGCAAGGTTGAGATCCCCCACTAGTATAGTTTTGCTGTCTAGTTCTTCTTGCATTTTTCTCAACTTCTCCTCTAGGAATTTGGATGCTATACCACTTGGTGCATATATGTTTAGTATTGATATTGCTTCATTATGTATAGCACCCTTTAGTAATATATAGTCTCCTTCCTTGTCTCTTTTAATTATATCTATCTTTGCTTTTACTTGATCTGAGATCAGGATTGCTATCCCTGCTTTTTTTTTGTTTTGTTTACCTGAAGCAAAATAAATTGTGTTCCAGTCATTTTCCTTCACTCTGTATGTATCACTATGCTTTAGATGTTTCTTGTAAACAATATTTTGTAAAATTCTGGCTTTTAATCCAGTCTGTTATCCACCTCTGTTTTATGGGAGAGTTCATCCATTCACATTCACAGTTAAAATAACTAATTTTATATTTCCTGCCATCTTATTTACCCACAGAACTCCATCTTTAAAAAAAATATAAAAATAAAAAGAGAACTCTGGTAATAGATAGCTTTTGTGAAGAAAGAGAACAGATCTAAAACCCTGAGGACATTAAAGCAAATAATCTCCAGATGAAGCCCCAAGTGTGATAAGATGATGAAAAAGAGCCTAGACATTATATTTCATGAAATCCTCAAGGAAAATCATGCTGATGTCTCAACTATCCTACAAAATTAAACATGATCTTTCATGGGAAAAGATGGACATTCAATGAAACAGGTGAATTTCTTTTATTTATGATGAAAAGAGCAGAACTGAACAGAATATTTGATCTTCAAATACAGAGCTCAAGAGAAGCATAAAAAGGTAAAACAGAAAGAAAAGAAATATAACTCTTTCTTTTAAGAGTTAAAAAATTTATATCCCTAAATGGGAAGATGATATGTTTAATTCTTGAGATCTGCATCTATGTTATAAATGTACTTAGAGGGTTCAGATATAATTTGATTTTATTGTGATGATATAAAAAGGAAACTAGAGGTAGAAAGGGGATTGTACTGGAAGAAGTGGGAAATGGAGCTAAAATGGGGCAAATTACATCTTTTGAAGAAGCAAAAAAGAATCCTGACTCTCATAAGATTTGGCTCAAAGAGAGAATATCAGACATATTTAGCATCAAAGAGAAACTTGTCTCACTCTATAGGGAAGTAGGAGGGAAAAGTGGAAGGAAAAGGGAGGCTAATAAAATGGAGAATAGAAGTAGAAAGGAAAAAGTATAAGAAAGGTGGAGGGGCTGTAAAAGTGGAAGGCTGTTTGAGAGTGGTGGTAATCAGAAGTAAAATACTGAGGAGAGAGGAAAGGAGGAAAGAAAAAGGTATAGTTTAGCGAAAATAAGATGGTGGGAAATAGAGAGTATTTTTGACTGAGAATGTGAATGGAAAGAACTCTCTCATAAAATGGAAACTGATAGGAGATCAGATTAAAAATCCAGAATACTACAACATGTTGTTTACAAGAAGGACATTTAAAGCAGAATGATATATACAGAATAAAGGTAAAAGTCTTAAGCAGGATCTATTATGCTTCAGCTAAAAAAAAACGTAGGGTGAGCAATCTTGATTTCAGCTCAATCTAAAGCAAAAATAAATCTAAGTAAAAGAAATAAGGAAGGAAACTACATCTGGCTATAGATAATGAAGCAATATCAATACTAAAATATATGAATGAACTGGTATAGCAACCACATTTCTAAACAAGGAAAGTTGAGAGCTGCAAGTAAAGTTAGACAGCAAAACTATATTAGTGAGAAATCTCAGCCCTGCTCTATCAGAACTAGATTAATTAAACCACAAAATACATAATAAAAAAATTAAGGAGGTAAATAGAATTTTAGAAAAGTTAGAAAAGTTATCAATAGACCACTGGAGAAAATTTGATGGAGATAAAAAGGAGTATATTTTTTTCAGCAGTTCATAGAACCAATACAAAAATTGGCCACATATTAGGGAATAAAAACCTCAAAACCAAATGCAATAAGGAAGAAATAGTAAATGCACTTTTTGCAGATCATAACGCAATAAAAGGCCAAGGGGAAAAGGACCATAAATTCATTGGAAACTAAATAATCTAATCCTAAAGAATGAGTCGGTGAAATTATAAATCATAGACATAATCAATAATTTCATCCAAGAGAATGATAACAATGAGACAACATTCCAAAATTTATGGGATGTAGTCCTAGAAGTTCTTAGGAAAAATTTTCTATCTCTAGATGCTTTACTTGCATAAAATAGAGAAAGAGAAGGTCAATGAATTGGGTTTACAAGTAAATAAGCTATAAAAAGAACAAATTCAATATCCCCAATTAAATACTAAATTTAAATTCTGAAAGCAAAAGGGGAAATTAATGAAATTAAAAGTAAGAAAACTATTGAATTAATAAATAAAACTGAGTTGGTTTTATTTTAAAAACAAACAAAATAGATAAAGCTTTAGTTAAATTATTTAGAAAAAGGAAAGAAAAGAATCCAATTGTTAGTGTCGAAAATAAAAAAGGGGAACTTTCCACTAATGAAAAGATTAGAGTAATAATTAGGAACTATTTTAATCCAACTATATATGAAAATATCTGATAATCTAAATGAAATGGATGAATACATACAAACATATAGGTTGCCCAGGTTAATAGAAAAGTAAATAAATTATTCAAATAGTCCCATTTTAGAAAAAATAAATTGAACAATCTATTACTCAACTATCTATGAAAAAAATATCCAGGACCTGATGGAATTACATGTGAATTCCACCAAACATTCAAAGAACTATCAATTCCAATATTATACAACCTATTTTGAAAAATGGAAAAAGAAGTGCTACCAAATTCCTTTTATGACACAGATGTGGTACAGATATCCAAAGCAGGTAGAATCAAAACAGAGAATGAAAATTATAGACCAATTATCCTAAAGAATATTGATGCAAACATCTTAAATAAAATATTATCATAGAGATTACAACAACTTATCCACAGAATAATACACCATGACCAAATAGGCATTATACTAGGAATGCAGGGCTGGTTCAATATTAGGAAAACTATTATCATATTTGACTACATCAATAATCAGACTAACAAAAACCATATGATTATCTCAATAGATTCAGAAAAAGCATTTGACAAAATCTAACAGGCATTTCTATTAAATATACTAGAGAATATATGAATAAATAGGCTTTTCCTTAAAATCATCAGCAACATCCGTTTAAAACCATCAACAAGTATCATATGTAATGGAGATAAACTAGCTCCCTTCCCAATAAGATGAGAGGTGAAACAAGCTTTCCCACTATCATCATTATTACTTACTATTGTATTAGAAATGTTAGCTTTAGCAATAAGAAAAATAAATTAATGGAATTAGCATAGGTAATAAGGGAACCAAATTATCACTTTGCAGATGATATGATAATATACTTAGATAATCTTAGAGAATCAACTAAAATACTGCTAAAAACAATTCACAATTTTAGCAAAATTGCAGGATAAAAATAAATCCACATAAATAATCTGCTTTTTATATATTACCAAAAAATATTACCAACAAAGTCCAGCAGCATGAGATACAAAGAGAAATTCAAATTAAATAACTGAAGATAATATAAAATATTTGGAAGTCTACCTGCCAAAGCAAACTCAGGAACTATGTGAACAAAATAACAAAGCAGTTTCCACACAAGGTCAGATCTAATCAACTGGAAAAATATCAAATGCTTATGAGTAGGCTGAGTTTATATAATAAATATGACAAGAGAATCTAAATTAATCTATGTATTTAATACCATATCAATCAAACTTCCAAGAAAATGTTTTAAAGTGCTAAAAAAATTAATAACAAAGGTCATCTGGAAGAAAAGAAGATCAAGAATTTCAAGGGAATTAATGAAAAAATGCAAATGAAGGTGGCCTAGCTCTACCAGAGCTAATACTGTATTATAAAGCAGCAATCATCATAACTATATTAAACTGGCTAAGAATGAGTATTTGATTATTGGAATAGGTTAGGTATACAAGACACAGTAGTTACTGCCTATAGTAATCTAGTGTTTAATAAACCCAAAGACTCCAGTTTCTTGGATAAGAAGTCACTATTTGACAAAAATTTCTGGCAAAATTGGAAATTTGTTTGGCAGTAACTGGGCATTTACCCATAACTAACACCCTATACCAAAATAAGACCAAATTGGTTCATGATTTAGACACAAAGAGTGATATTATAAGAAAAATGGAAAAACAAAAGATAGTCTGCTTCTTTGGTCTATGGAGAAGGAAGAAATTTGTGGCCAAAGAAGAACTATAGTACATTATGGAATGGAAAATTGATAATTTTGATTATATTAAGTTAAAAAGTTTTTGTACCAACAACAAAAAAAAATGTTGACAAGATTAGAAGGGAAGCCATAAAATGGGCAAAAGAGTTTACATTCAAAGATTCTGATAAATGCCTCCTTTCTAAAATATATAGGGAACTAACTCAAATTTATAAGAATTCAAGCCATTTTCCAACTGATGAATGGTCAAAGGATATGAAAAGATAATTTTCAGATGAAGAAATTAAAAACATTTCTAGTAATATTAAAAGATGCTTTAAATCACTATTGATCAGAGAATCACAAAGACAATTCTGAGGTACCATTACACACTTCTCAGACTTGGTAAGATAAAATTAAAAGATAATGAAGATTGTTGGAGGGATTGGAGAAAACTGGAACACTAATACATTGTTGATGGAGTAGTGAACTGATTCAATCATTCTGAAAGCAATTTGGAACAATCCGCAAAGGACAATCAAATTGTGCATCTTATTTGATCCAGCGGTGTCTCTACTGGGTCTGTCTCTTTAACAGCCTTCTAGATACATAAAGCTAGTTATAATAACCCCAGTGAAACATTCTACCCCAGAATAAGAAATATAAGTTCCATCAACTGGTTTCCCTATTTGATATTAGCATTTCCTCATCATCTTATTTTCCTTTCCTTGATACATTGTGATTTATCAGTTCCTGTCCATATAACTGTTCACTCAATCCTAAAAACTTGACCAGATGCCCCAAACATTTTTAGATCGAACCTCAATCAATGTTTATTTTGATTTTAGTTTATATAATCTTGATACCAAAAAATCATTCAAGCCTTTCCTAAATCAAATAAAATGAGCTCATTTAAATTGTGGAGAAAAATTTTGTCTCCCAAAGTTCCTCAAATTTAACTTTCATCACACATGTAGTAAGTGCTCTGAGCTCATTTTCAAGGCAAATATTTTCTATTAATGTGGTTATCCATGTTTTCCACTCACATGGTAAAAAAATAAGAAAGTTTTGGATCTATGAATATTCAGCACATTCTTTCATACTATCCCATTCTTCCCAAACATCCCCTCACATGGACACAATATTAAGTCAAATGTCAGTCTCTATTGCTATCTCTCTATCTCTATTTATCTCTCCTTTCCTGGACCCACCTCTGACTTTTTATATTATGTTCTGCCTATGATCTGTTTCACTGTCTTGTCTAATTTACCATGTCTTTGCACCTGTTTGTCTATGTTTCCATCTCTTTCTGGAACTTCAATTCATTGTGTCTCTATCTACTTCCTTATCACTTCACCATATCTGAACATCTACTCTATGCATCTCTATTTCATTTTATTTTGTTTTTTTATTTGTTTCTGTTTGTCTTTCTGGTTATTTATATGATCTTACTCTCTATGTGCAATTTACATTCTTCAAGTGCCTTTTTCTGTGCCTCTGAATCTCTTACTGAATCTTTTTTCCCCCCTTTTATTTCTCCCCCTCTCTCCCTCTATTTGAAATAGCTGAATATACTCTAAGGAAGCAAATGTATAGAAGAATGTGTTTGCTCTATTCCCAAGAAGCACAGATCTTTTCAAATAAAGATAGAGTTGCATCTCTTTCTTTTGTATCCTTCTATCTTTCCCAAGTGACTTCCAATGTTTATCAAATTTAATCAACATGAATGACAGAAAACCTGATAATACAGAATAGCCATTGCTGCTGGTGGGACCAATGTCTTTTGAAATGTCAGTCCTGAATAAGCAGTGTTTACATTTCATTGGGACTCTAGCTCTTAAAAGATTTTCATTTTCTACACCAGAGGCATAAAATCAAAGGTTATTTAACTACCCATCAAAAAGTGTATCTCTGAGCAGAATGATAAAGCCTTTCTACCTTCCCCAGGTAGTACGTTAGGCCATGTAATCCAGTAAAGATGGAAGTTCAAAGGTGCTAAATATGCTTATTTCTCTACATTTCACCATATATAAGGCTCAGGTTTTATTTATCTTTTTGTTTGTTACCAGTTTTATTCTGATTGGACAGTCCATTCATATTATCCATCTTCTGAAGAATTTTAGTATTACAAAATATTGAGTGAGAATTTTTCCAAATTTCACTTCTCTTTCTGTAAGAAGATAAAAGTCAAGACTTTAAAGAGAAAGGCATCTTTATGAGGCCACCTCCCACATTTAGCAAGGATGCCTCTTTTTGGCTAGCAGGGAGACCCAAATAGATATATTTTTCTTCTCTCAGCTTTATTCAAAGAAAGATGTATTTCCTGCCAGGCGATGAATCAGGATGTTTGAGGCTAGAGATTGATAACTTTGCTCTACTCTGAGAGAGAGAGAGAGAGAGAGAATTTCTAGAAATGTATGGGTACATATACACATGTTAACATATATGTATATACATAAATAGCATATACAAACACACACATATATACTACATATATGATATTCTTAGTTTCAGGGGTATAATTTTCAACTTCAGTCTAAAGTCATATATATATATATGTTTGTAAGTGTATATATATATACACACATATATATATATATCTAGATAGATATTCAGACACACATAAATATGGAAAGATAGATGGATAGATATAGGTACATTAGGGGAGAGATTTAGAGGAGATAGGCTAGAAATATATAATTGTGTATATACTGTGTTTATTCATGTAGATAATATATATAAATATTACATATTAGTAGTCTATTATGTATTAATCTATATTATTAAACATTATTAGTCTGGGGGATATAATTTTCAGTTTCAGTCTAAATATATAACTCTAAAATTTTATAGCATTTTATTTTTTCAAATTCATACAAATATAATTTTCAACATTCATTTTTGCAAAACCTTGTGTTCCAGATTTTTTTCCATCTCTCCCTCCCCTTTCCCAAGACCACAAGCAATCCTATATAGGTTAAACATATTCAACTCTTCAAAACATATTACCATATTTGTCACGCTACACAAGTAAAATCAGATCATGAGGGGAAAAACCAAGAGGAAGAAAAAACAACAAGCAAACAAACAATAACAATATAAAAGTTGAAAATATTATGCTTTGATCCATATTCAGTTTCCATAGCACTCTCTCTGGATGCAGATGGCATTTCTCATTACAAATCTATTGGAATTGCCATGAATCACCTCATTGTTGAAAAGAGCCAAGTTCATCACAGTTGAACATCAGATAATTTTATTGTGGACAGTGGTTCTTGATTCTGCTCACTTCACTTAACATTAGTTCATGTAAATACTTCTAGGATTTTTTGAAATCAGCCTGCTCCATATTTCTTATATACCAGTAACATTCCATTAACTTCACATATCATAACTTATTCAGCTGTTCCCCAAATGATAGTTATCCACTAAGTTTCCAGTTCCTTGCCACTATGAAAGGGGTATTATAAACATTTTTGCACATGCAGGTCCTTCTCTCTCTTTTATAATCTCTTGGGAATACAAACGTAGTAGAACTATTGTTGAATCAAAGGGTATATACAGTTTTATTGCCCTTTGGACATAGTTCCAAATTGCTTTCCACAGTGATTGGATCATTTCCCCAGTAATGCATTAATATCCCTCACATCCCCCTCTTTATAATTATCTGTTACTAGCCAATGAGAGAGGTATGAATTGTACCTCAGAGTTATCTTAATTTTCATTTCTCTAAACGATAGTGATTTAGTTTTTTTTTTCCTCTATAAAGCAAAGGCTTTAGTTTTTTATCTGAAAATTGTCTATTCATATCCTTTGATCATTTTTCAATTGATGAATGACTTGTATTCTTTTAAATTTGAATCAATTCCCTTTATTTTTAGAATAAGACCTTTATCAAAAACATTGAATATATTCGTTCTCCCCTTATCTTATTGTTTCCCTTAGAATCATGGCTGCTTTGGTTTTGTGAAAACTTACCTTTGTCTTGACTGGGATGTCCTAGAAAGTTGTATGAGACTCACAGAAGATAAATAATCTACCCACAGTCATGTTCCTGGAACATATCAGTAATAGTATTTGAAAATAGATTTTCTTATCTGAAAAATATGCCTTTTCTTTTTCTTGATCTTCATCCTTTAAATGTTTTACTTATCCACATTTATTTGCTTCTTTCTTTAGCTTCTTTCAAAATCAGTTTACACCTTACTTTCTTCAGGAACCCCTTCCTGGTCACTACCACCACAAATTCCTTCATCTGTTAGTTCTATTATCGATATTGTTTGTAAGCATTCAATTGTTTACCTGTTGTATCCCCAATTAGAATATAAACTCCTTATGGTTAGGGGCCATTTTTAGCCTTTTGTCTGGAAATAATGAATAATAATAAATGCTGACTGATTGCCTGGCTGAGTCTATCTGCTATGTGATGTTGCTTCTATCTTGTAAACTGGATCAGGTAGCATTTAAGTCAATTTCTCTTACTCTGTTTTCATTCTTTACATAGAAACCCTATGTATTCCACAAGTCCCCTTACCAAAAAAAGCCCCTATGATTGATAAACATAACCCCAGGTATTAATATTATAAGAGTAGAGAGATGAATTCAGGATAGTTATGGGTACTTAAAGGTCTCTAGAGACTGCTAGCCCCCCTTTATCCTTCAATAAATTCTATTCCCACAAACTAATCATAAAAATCTTCCACCTTGTTTGTCCTCTACTGAAACATGAGGTTAAAGAAATGTGCTTACATATATGGTGAAAGGAAAACAAATCAGAGGGCAAACTTTCAGAGATCATTCGATATAACCCCTATCTGAGCAGAAATGCTGTCTACAATATCACTGTCAAGTGATCATCCATCCTTCATACTCCATTGACACGTATCCAATGATGGGTAAATCATGATTTCTTGGGTAAAATATCATAGAATCCATATTGTGGACTCACTAAAAGAAATATTGATCTCATTTATATCTGAGCTTTCAGTTTATTCTTATCCTCTCAAAGCCCAGATGCTCTCTTTTTATATAAACACCTACAAGATTCTAAGAAATGTTTCATTATGAAAAGTAGTAGAAAATCATTTTTTGTTAATGGTCACTCCTGAATTATCATCAAAAGACTGGAAAAACTTTTAGATATAAAGTAGTCAAATCAGCAAGCATAAGTATCCACTCATACTGAATTAGTTCATGTCTTCTTTGGCTACCAATTCTACTCTACACAGACACACACACACACACACACACACACACAAGCATGAACGTATGCAAATACAACACACACAAACACACACACACACAATAAACAATAAACAATGAACTGTTTGGTTTTTTTTTTTCATTTTTCTTCTACAACATTTCACTGCAACTATTCACTTAGTGAGGCTTCTAGTCTTCTTTCCTTTATACCACTTTCTTATTCTCTGACACCAGCACATGAATTCCAAATTTCTGAGTATTTCCCTTACTCCATAAGGAACCCAAAAGTTTGATACTCCCTCATCAGCAAACAATAATTTTATAACAACATGATTTTCTGCCAAAGTTCCTTCTTGTTATATGGTGGCTAATTCTCAGTAATTTAAAGAGTACCTTTTCATGCCTCTTAAAGAATCTTTGATACAGAGGTAGTAATAGCTGACAACTATGAATAGCCAAGAGGTCCTGTAACATTGCATAAATAGCGGCTATTTCAAATAGTATCCTAGGGATTAACACTTTAGAACGTTTTGATTGTTGAGAAGTATTTTCCTAATATGAAGCTCAAAATTTATCTCTCAAATTTCTAATATTTACTCCCAATTCCAGTTTATGAAGAATCTTCAAAATTTCATAAGCAGTTGTTTCTAACTTACTGTTCAAGAAGTAGAATAATCTGTTGAGATGCTCACTATAAAATGTTATTTAAAAAATGTATATGTGTTTATGGATATATGCAACCCATGCTACAAATATGTGTTTATGTTATATCTATACATAGAAAGAGAAAGTTTACATCTACATAGTCTCTTTCAATCCATATAATATATAACATATATATAATATGCATATACATGCATATTCATATACATATAATCCATATAAAGGGTGGGATATCATTTCTATAGTGCCTCCAATGGGCTAAGCACTATGCTAAGTGCTTTTTATTTCTTATCTCATGTAATATACAGGCATATATACATATACACACATATAAATGTATACATATATACATGTAATGTTTATATATGTGTGTATATATACATATACACACATAAACATAGGTACATATAAAAAAATAGATGTATCTTTTGATCTATCACAAGAAAACATGACTCCTCCCACAGAATTTTAGCCCTCTTTTTCTTATGAGTTCTTAATTTTTATCAATTAAAACACTGACAATAACTATATTGAATGTAGAGAGATGGAGAAGAATAAATCAAAGCAGCCTTTAGAAGTATAAAAATCTATAATATACTGAAGTGTGTAAGGGGTGTTCAGGGAAGACTAGCTACTTCTCTATGAAAGCTTGTTGAGAACTTTTCTGAGATGATCATCCACATTTGTTATCCTTTTAATTCACCCAACTCTCATCTATGTTTCCAAGAAGCTATAGCATATGCAAAAGTCAGATTCTAGTAAAACTGTCGGCAGGTGGGCTAAACCAGGTTTAAAAAAAAAA
>JAJPUD010011620.1:0-14579 GCA_023553655.1 Myrmecobius fasciatus
GAGGGAAAGGGGGGGAAAAGGGGGTGGGTGGGGCTCTAAAGGGGAAGGATTGTTTGAGGGAAGTGGTTTTCAAAAGCAAAATAGTAGGGAGGGGGGAAAGGGGATAAGAAAGAGAAAAGCATAAGCTAGGGTAAATAAGATGGCAGGAAATACAGAGTTAGTTATTTTAACTGTGAATGTGAATGGAATGAACTCTCCCTTAAAGCAGAAGCAGATAGCAGACTGGATTAAAAACCAGAATCCAACAATATGTTGTATACAAGAAACACATCTAAAACATAGAGATACATACAGGGTGAAGGTAAAAGGCTGGAGCAGAATCTATTATGCTTCAGGTGAACAAAAAAAAAGCAGGGGTAGCAATCCTGATCTCAGACCAAGTAAAAGCAAAGATAGACTTCATTAAAAGATGCAAAGAAGGAAATTATATCTTCCTAAAGGGTACCATAGATAATGAAGCAATATCAATACTAAACATATATGCACCAAGTGGTATAGCATGGAAATTCCTAGAAGAAAAGTTCAGAGAGATGCAAGAAGAAATAAACAGCAAAACTATAATAGTGGGGGATCTCAACCTCCCTCTCTCAGAACTTGATAAATCAAACCACAAAATAAATAAGAAAGAAGTTAAGGAGGTAAACAAAATGTTAGAAAAGTTAGGTATGATAGATCTTTGGAGGAAATTAGATGGAGACAGAAAGGAGTTTACTTTTTTCTCAGCAGTCCATGGAACTTATACAAAAATTGACCATGTGTTAGGACACAAAAACCTCAAAATCAAATGCAGGAAGGCAGAAATAATAAATGCATTTTTTTCAGATCATGACGGAATAAAAATCACATGCAATATAAGGCCAGGAGAAAATAGACCAAAAAGCAATTGGAAACTAAATAATTTTATCCTAAAGAATGAATGGGTGAAACAGCAAATTACACACACAATTACTAATTTCATCCAAGAGAATGACAATAATGAGACAACATACCAAAATTTGTGGGATACAGCCAAAGCGGTAATAAGGGGAAATTTTATATCTCTAGATGCTTATTTGCATAAAATAGAAAAAGAGAAAATCAATGAATTGGGCTTGCAACTAAGAAAGCTAGAGAAAGAACAAATTAAAAACCCCCAATCAAATACCAAACTTGAAATCCTAAAAATAAAAGGAGAGATTAGTAAAATTGAAAGTAAAAAAACTATTGAATTAATAAATAAAACTAAAAGTTGGTTTTATGAAAAAACCAACAAAATAGATAAACCTCTAGTTAATTTAATTAGAAAAAGGAAAGAGGAAAATCAAATTGTTAGTCTCAAAAATGAAAAGGGAGAACTTTCCACCAATGAAGAGGAAATTAGAGCAATAATCAGGAGTTATTTTGCCCAACTTTATGCCAATAAATTTGATAACCTAAGTGAAATGGAGGAATATCTACAAAAATAGAGATTGCCCAGATTAACAGAAGAGGAAATAAATTACTTAAATAGTCCCATTTCAGAAAAAGAAATAGAACAAGTCATTAATCAACTCCCTAAGAAAAAATCCCCAGGACCAGATGCATTTACATGTGAATTCTACCAAACATTTAAAGAACAATTAACTCCAATATTATATAAACTATTTGAAAAAATAGGGAATGAAGGACTCCTACCAAACTCCTTTTATGATACAGACATGGTACTGATACCTAAACCAGGTAAAACAAAAACAGAGAAAGAAAATTATAGATCAATCTCCCTAATGAATATTGATGCAAAAATCTTAAATAAAATATTAGCAAAGAGATTACAGAAAATCATTCCCAGAATAATACACCATGACCAAGTAGGATTTATACCAGGAATGCAGGGATGGTTCAATATTAGGAAAACTATTAAGATAATTGACTATATTAATAACCAAATTAACAAAAAAACATATGCTAATCTCAATAGATGCAGAAAAAGCATTTGATAAAATCCAACATCCATTCCTATTAAAAACATTAGAGAGTATAGGAATTAATGGACTTTTACTGAAAATAGTCGGTAGCATCTATTTAAAACCATCAGCTAGCATCATATGTAATGGTGATAAACTGGAACCATTCCCAATAACATCAGGGGTGAAACAAGGTTGCCCACTATCACCATTACTATTCAATATTGTATTAGAAATGCTAGCCTTGGCAATAAAACAAGAAAAAGAGATTAAAGGAATTAGAGTAGGTCATGAGGAAACCAAATTATCACTCTTTGCAGATGATATGATGGTCTACTTAGAGAACCCTAGAGAATCAACTAAAAAACTATTAGAATTAATCCACAACTTTAGCAAAGTTGCAGGATAAAAATAAATCCACATAAATCATCAGCATTTTTATACATCACCAACAAAATGCAACAGCAAGAGATACAAAGAGAAATTCCTTTCAAAATAACTATCGATAGTATAAAATATTTGGTAATATATCTGCCAAGGGAAAGTCAGGATGTATATGAGCAAAACTACAAAACACTCTCCACACAAATAAAGTCAGATCTAAACAATTGGAAAAACATCAAGTGCTCTTGGATAGGTCGAGTGAATATAATAAAGATGGCAATACTACCTAAACTAATCTATCTATTTAGTGCTATACCAATCAAACTCCCAAGAGATTATTTACCTGAACTAGAAAAAATAACAACAAAATTCATCTGGAAAAACAAAAGGTCAAGAATTTCAAGGGAATTAATGAAAAAAAATGCAAATGAGGGTGGCCTAGCTGCACCAGATCTAAAACTATATTATAAAGCAGTGGTCACCAAAACCATTTGGTACTGGCTAAGAAATAGAGTAGTAGATCAGTGGAATAGGTTAGGTTCACAGGACAAAATACTCAATGACAATAGTAATCTAGTGTTTGATAAACCCAAAGACCCCAGTTTTTGGTATAAAAACTCACTATTTGACAAAAACTGCTGTGATAATTGGAAACTAGTATGGAAGAAATTAGGCATTGACCCACTCCTAACACCATATACCAAGATAAGGTCAAAATGGATTCATGATCTAGGCATAAAGAATGATATTATAAACAAATTAGAACAATGTAGGATGGTTTACCTCTCAGACCTGTGGAGGGGGAAGGAATTTGTGACCAAAGAAGAACTAGAGGTCATCATTAATCACAAAATAGATGTTTGACTATATAAAGTTAAAAAGGTTTTGTACAAACAAAATGAATGCAGACAAGATTAGAAGGGTAGCAGTAAACTGGGAAAATATTTTTACATCCAAAGGTTCTGATAAAGGCCTCATTTCTAAAATATATCTAGAATTGACTCAAATATATAAGAATTCAACCCATTCTCCAAAGGATAAATGGTCAAAAGATATGAACAATTTTCAGATGAAGATATTGAAACTATTTCCGGTCACATGAAAAGGTGCTCCAAGTCACTATTGATCAGAGAAATGCAAATTAAGACAACTCTGAGATACCACTACACACCTGTCAGATTGGCTAAAATGACAGGAAATGATAATGATAACTGTTGGAGGGGATGTGGGAAAACTGGGACACTGATACATTGTTGGTGGAACTGTGAATGGATCCAACCATTCTGGAGAGCAATTTGGAACTATGCTCAAAAAGTGATCAAACTGTGCATACCCTTTGACCCAGCAGTGTTTCTACTGGGCCTATATCCCAAAGAGATTTTAAGGGAGGGAAAGGGACCCACATGTGCAAAAATGTTTGTGGCAGCCCTTTTTGTAGTGGCAAGAAACTGGAAATTGAAAGGATGCCCATCAATTGGAGAATGGCTGAATAAATTATGGTATATGAATGTTATGGAATATTATTGTTCTGTAAGAAATGACCAACAGGAGGATTTCAGAGAGGACTGGTGCTGAGTGAACTGATGCTGAGTGAAATCAGCAGAACCATGAGAACATTATACACAGCAACAAGACTATATGATGATCAATTTTGATGGACATGATTCTCTTCAACAATGATGTGATTCAAACCAGTTGTTCAGCGATGAAGATAGTCATATACATCCAGAGAGAAGCCTGTGGGAACTGAGTGTGAACCACAACACAGCATTTTAATGCTTTCTGTGAATATTTCCATGCATTTTGTTTTCCTTCTTAGGTTTTTTTTTTCTTCTCCTCTTTTTAGATCTGATGTTTCTTGTGCAGTAAGATAACTGTATAGATATGTATACATGTATTGTATTTGTCATATAATTTATCCTATTTAGCATGTATTAGATTACCTGTCATCTAGGGGTGGGGGTGGGGGGAAGGAGGGGAAAAGCTTGGGAAAAAAAAGTTTTTGCAAAGGTCAATGTTGAAAAATCACTCATATGTTTTGTAAATTATAAGCTTTACATAAAAAAAAGGAAAAAAAAGAGAGTTAATACAGAAAAAGTAGTGAGGCTGAAGTCAGAGATGTGGGGCCAAACCCATCTCTAACTACTGTTGCTTGTGTGATGTTGGCCAAGCCATTTTCATACTCCTGGTCTTAAGTTTCCTCATCCATAGAATAAAGCAGCTACTCTAGATGACCTCTGAGATTTCCTCTAGCTTGTAGACCTATGATTTTAAGGAGAGGGAAAATAGAAAGCCCTGATTCCCTCAAATTTCTCTATTCAGTTGTTATTAAGGAAAACACAAAATTTCTTTTGTTAAACATTCCCATCTTGAACCCTGAACTCCAGTTCTCCCAAGTCAAAATGCCCTGTTGTGCTGATTTGAATTCATTGAAGACTGATTTTCCTTTACCAGTTGTGGTCTTTATTCATACATGGTAAAGGTGAGCACTAGAAAATGGTCTTTGGCAAGATCCCAGGACTTTATAGGACCTTGGTCCTATAAAGAAAAGTCAAATGTACATATCCTAAAGTTAAAAATAAGATTTTTTATTTTAAAAACAACTTTATTCTAAGAGCAAGGCACTGATTAAAAAAAAGTACAAGGTTAGAACTTTAATCTAGGGAAGAATAACAGAGATTTTCCCCCCTTTTAAAAAAGTCAAAACAATTTTATCCTAAGAGCAAAGCACTGATTAAAAAAAAAGAGTACAAGGTTAGAATTCTAATCTAGGGAAGAATAATAGAGATTTCCCTTTCTTAGATCCTGATACATAATCTTAAATATGTCATTTTCTTTTCAAAAGTTTCTTTGTGCATTTTTCGGACATTCCAGAAGACTTGGTGAAGTTTAAAACTGCTGTACTAAGTTTGGAAAACTTTAATAGCTTAAAACTATATTAAGACTTCTGGAACACCCTATATAGTTTTTATATGTATTTATATGTAATAATATAAATCAAATTCTTATCTTTTTCAGGATGGAAGTTTTTTAAGTAATCCAAGGAAAATGGCTGAGATCAATCAAGATGATAGTAATTACTACATACAAAATCATAGGGGTTGGAACAGAAAGAAAAAAATTCTAGAAGAGATTTGATTGGAGTGATAAAAAAAAAAGTAAATGACAGATTGCAAGTACCAATTTGAGAAATGTAAATTCAGAGAGGATGAAGTGAATTGTAATCTTGCTTTATATACTATATAGTCCATGCATAGAAATTAATGGCAGAATATCTAGTAAGATAATGCAATGCTCCAGAAGAAACTGAGGTTGTATTACGGATTGGAGATTATTTAATATTTTATTGATGGTAATGGAGAGTTTAGAATCCACAGCTATAGGTGGGACTGAATGGGACTCTTGTCTCAAAGCACCCAGTCCCTGAGAGTTAGACTGGCAGCCATTAGCTAGCAGTCTGGATCTCAAAGTATCCAGCAATTAGTGAGTTTGCTCCAGCTATTCTTATAGGGCTCCAATGCTCAAGGGAACAAAGAGCTCAAGAGGCAGAAGAAGGGGGAGGGTACTGGGGAGAATTGGAGTTCCAGGAAAGGGCTATCAATTCAATTCTGACAGGTTGGGGGTATAGAGAAAGGATCATAAATTCTGATAAGTCTGGGAAGGAGCTAGCCACTGGGTCTAATGATAAGGGGGATGTCTAATAAAAGGTGTTTGAGATGGGCCATCTGGAGGTTTTATGACTCTTTGGAATGCCATTGGCCATTACTCTGCAGCCCAATTATCTCTGAATGGTCAGAAGGGGGAGGGGATTGCTACCCAGGCAGAACAACTAAGGGAAACTGAGACATGGGAACTGCGGCACAACAATAATATAGCTAATTTCTCTAAAAGAGGATTACACAGTTAATTATAACATTTATGATCCATCATAGATACCTTTGTACTATTATATTGACTTAAACATAAATATATCTATCTCTAAAAATATAATTAATGGGGGGCAAGGCAATTGGGGTTAAGTGACTTGACCAGATAGTAAGTGCTAAGTATCTGAGGCTGGATTTGAACCCAGGACCTCCTGACTCTAGAGCCAGTGCCTTTTTCCACTGCACTATCTAGCTGTCCTAAGCATCAATTTTTTAAAATGTTAATTGATGCCTTTTATATATGTTTATGTCTTTGTATCCTGTGTTTCATATTTTTGTTATATACGATTTCTATAACTCAGCTCAATACCTTCTATAATCAATCAGTAAGCAAGGCAGATCTCATAGCTGCCCTTTGAAGTCCAAGTTGATGATGAAGTCAGCGACTCAGTCTTCTTGATGTTGGGTTGCATTCTGGTGTTGCCAAAGATCTCCTCACCTCTCTTCACTTGATGTAACTTTCCATGTGTGGTTCCAGTGGGTAAACTCAGTGTTGAGGTAGGTGATCAGGTGTGGATGTAGTCATTCCTCTTCACTTGCTGCAAGAAGGAAGAGGTGGGGCAGCGAGGTGGCACAGTGGATAGACCACCAGCCCTGAAGTCAGGAGGACCTGAGTTCAAATCTGGTCTCAGACACTTAAAATTCCCTAGCTGTGTGATCCTGGAGAAGTCACTTAACCCCAAGTCTCAGCAAAAAAAAAAAAAAAGGAGGTGAAGGTCATTTTGTTCACACTCAGTGAAGCAACTACCAGGTAAGACAAGAGTCCAAGTAGTAACTCTGTAGTGTGTAGATTAGGCTGGACTTGGTTTGTCCCCAGGATTCTTGCAGAGTTTATCAGGGAGTCTTTACATCTCAGCTCTCCTCACCTCCAGCAAAATTCCTGGAATACATAGATGGCTTCTAAAGCCATGCTTAGGACAGAGTTCTAACTGGGAGGGACTAAATAACTCTTCAGAGAATTCAAGGAAATTAATTTTTTTTGCCTCATTCAACCTGTTGGCAGATTAGGGCAACCAAGTCAACAGGTAAAAGCTATACTTACCCTAGGGATAGATCTTAGAGGGCTGGCTATGTCTCTCCTCTAGCCCAGACCCTTTTGTAGGAGACAGATTTTTCTATGTAGTCTATGCGACATTATAGGTAGGAAATTGGATTTATTTTGCATATTATTACTGGATGATATCTGTATAAACAGATTCTTGGGGACAAAGAACACTTCCCAGATATGTCATCTTATGTGAACAGCATTAGATAGATTATGCTACTTACTTTAAGTGGTAATGTAATAGATCCAGTACTTAAAACAGATTGGCTACCAAAGGAGACTGACAAATCATATTGCTTCCTTAGTCATTGCTGACAACATTACCATTTGAAATGCTTATACAAGACTCATTAAGGTGGTTAATATAGTTCAAATCAACTTAATATTCATAGCTCTGAATTACAGTCTGGTCAAAGGAATGAATTTTCATGGGTTTGACTAGAATAGAAATGAAGTGAATAAAGGAGAAGAAACCATACTGCACAATTTCCTCATTTCTAGCCACTTAATCAAATATACTCTCTGCATCAGTCTGTGATATTCTAACCCTTTTATTTCTGCCTGCCATCCAGATTCACACCTCCATCAAGCATTTTAAGAAGATGAAATGTCAGGAATAATTAAGACAATGTGTCTTCTTTTATCCCTTAAACCTTTATTGTAATTAGAACCTTTTCAAATCAGAAATAGTTATGGACAATTTTGATGAGAAAGGAAAAATATTTGACTTATGAATATAAAAATCTGCAAAGACTCTATGTATGTAAATATGTATAAATATATATATGTGCATATATGTACATATAGTAAGTATATGTAGGAAACAAAATATCTTACCAAGAATTCCACTGATGAATGCTAGAAGGATTTTATTTTGCATTCTTGCAAAAATGGGTGTGTCCCAATTCCATAGAAAAGGAACACACTTTACAGAGGCCATATCAAGCCTTTTTATGTTAGTCAGTCCTACTCCTCCTATCAGGATGCTGATTGGTCAAGATCCTCCCAAGTTACAATTCTTCCTTATATGGTAATAATATACCCAATTCTAAGCAAAATGTAATCAGAAAAGCTCCTTCTTTTGTTCTTTGAGCTCCTGCTGCTGGTTACCTCCACTTTCCCAATACTTCCTTGTCCAAGAGGCAATCTGGCCCTCCCCTCTCCTTAACTGCAACCCTAGTACATTCTCTGGGACATTTCTCAGGGACATCTATAGAAGCCAAACAGCTAAGATTATAAAATCCCATTTCTCACAGCATGTAATCCAGAAATAGCTGTATAACATGTATTGTAATTAGTTTACATATGTGTACATATTTATATATTAGGCTATATGGATATGTAATTTATATGTTGGAGGCTTATGATTGTAAATAGAATCAGTGCAAATCAGAAAGCTTATAAATATAGCTTTCAGCTAGAGGTACAACTGTTAGCCAGTCACTGGCATAGGAAATGATGGTTAAATGGGTACATGTTTTACTTGATATAGCAGATTAGGATACTAAAATCATTTTGAATGAAGAAAATCATCAAAATATTATTAAGTTGCTAAGAAGTATAAGATTCAGCATTAAGCATATTCATGATTTTATATACCATCCCTGTGCTCCAAAATATGTGTGTGTGTGTTTGTGTGTGTGTGTGTGGTGTGTAGTATACTCTTTGAGATTCAATCTTGTTGAAATCTAAAAAGGGTACACTTCTGCCTATTTTCTCATTCATGTAGGATACTCCTGGGTGAAGAAACTCCTTTTGCTATTGCAAATTAGATCTTTTTTTTTTTTTCAACTTAATAGTCTGAGAATTACTTAGATCTGAGACATTAAGTGACCTGGGTTATGCATCAAAGGTAGAATATGAACCCACAACTTATTCACTCATTGATCTGGTTTCTCTTTACTGTACTAAGCTATTTCCCATACATGCCTGTATGTGTGTGTATAGAGATATAGATATAGAGATATACACATACGTATGCATATATATTTACATGGATGCTAATTATAAAGAAGGTTGTTTATATATTTCTAGATGTCACAAGTTTCCTTTTTCAAAAATACAGGAAATCATTTTATCAATATAAGAACATGAATTTGTTTCAAGATTTTTTCAACTTCATGGTAAGTAAGTTTATAAGTAAGTAAGTTTTGGTTTGGTTTGGCTATTAATCTAGACTTGAGATTTCATTGACATAGGAATCTGGATTAGCAAACTTCCTCTACATATGCAGGCAGAGTACCAGCTCTGAGAGATTAATGACTTGTCCAGGTTCATATAGCCAGAGTGTTTTTCAAATGGTACTTATCTCATGGTAGTTCTCTCGACTATACCATGATGATTTGCTGGAGCCCAGTTGGTTATTGTGGTTTGTGGCCCCATATTGGGGTCTCATAACTGAATATGAGGGTGACAAAATTATATGTTATCTGTAAATGTTTGATTTGTATATCTATTTTATATACCTATAAACCCTGGGTCTTGCAAAAATTTCTTGGGTGAAAAGGGGTTGTGAGTAGAAAAACTTTAAGAAGCCCTGCTCTAGAGCAGGGGGACACAAATATAAAACAAAAACAAACTTCCTCTAGAACTAGACATTCTACTTTGTGGGCTGGGGAAGCTGGAGTGGTGAATATAGCATGAACAGAGATAAATAAATATAAGGTAACAGAAAAATATTATTCTAATAAGCAAACAAATTAATGCAATTCATTTTATATTAGCTCTAATTTCAACAGCTGTTTCTGTACTTTGGTAGGATGTTACCGACTCACAGATCTGTTTCCTCTATTGCAGTTTTTATATAGCAGCAAATGCCTTAGCAATCATTTTGTCTGCCTTTTTTTCTGAGTTTGCAATTTTAATGAGATCTTATCCTTGACTAAGAATTGTTAAGTTCAAAAATAGAACCAAGAACCTCTGAATGACTTTGATTTCTATGTTTGCAGCATGCCGCAGTTAGTTCAGAAGCATAACCTGTCAGTGCTTGTGATGGCAGATCACAGGGGTATTTGTCCTCAACTTGCTGTGTTTTCAATCACACACAATTCATATTGGGACTGAGGTAGAAATCATTTTATTTTTTATCTCAGGCAAAAGAGAAATTGGTTTTTATCAACTAAAAATTCTATTAATCATTTGCTTGATCAAGTAACTTTAAAATTATAAACTTTAAAACTAAAGCTAGGAAGTAAAATGGACTCATCTCATCAGTACTTCTTGATACTGAAGCCCTTCTCTCTGATTAGAAAGGATAGCCACAGAGCTTCTCCAGAACCTTTATTTAAGGAGGATACCGAGGCCCTCCTCATTAAATGATAAACTCCTTAAAGATAGACTGTCTTTTTCATTTTTTCTCCCTTTCAGTGCTTAGCACATAGTATACATGTAATAAATAAATACTGACTGACTGGATAGGGCACTCTATCTTTAGTCAAGAAGAACAAATTTCAAATGTTACCTCAGACACTTCATGCTTGAGTAACTCTGGACAAGGCATTTTTAACATCTGTCTGCCTCAATTTCCTCATCTGGAAAAATAGAAATAAAATGGCTTACCTTCCAGGATTTTTGTGAGGATAAAATGAAATTTGTGTATATTTGTAAAGTGCTTTGTAAACCATAAAGTGATACATGCTAGCTAGCAGCAACAACAACAGAAGTAGTGGTGGTGATGGTGGTAGTCATAATTGTAGTTGAAACTGTGGTTGTATTTTAGGCCTGAAAGGTCATTAAGTCAAGTGGTATACACCCAATTTCATTCTGTGCCTGTGCCCATTTTAAGCACCTCATTATTGCTGCTCAGTCTCAGAAATTCTGTTATCACTAGCCAACAGACTATTATCTGACAGCCAGCAATATCTGTAGCCATATTGTTGAGGTGTGAGACATGAGGCTTGAGAGATCCCCTTTGGCCAGTCGCAGGTTTTGCCAAAGAATTCACAAACCCCAATGAATGAGGAGAGTGGTTTGTAGCAAAAAATGAGTTTATTACCCTGAGAAAACAACTTTCCCAGCCGGCTAGTTCTAAAAGGGAAGTAGTGAAGATTTGGGGTTCAATTTGGGGTTCAGAGTCGCCTTTTATCAGATTTCTGAGGTTTGAGGCTGGGGAGGTTAAGGGCTAAATTCTACAGAGGGTAGTGATTATGCCCTAGGCCAAGAGGTGGAGATCCCATCTGTGAACAGGAGTGGGCCCCCTCCCAGAGGCCTGGAGGGGTTTGAGATTCAGGGCCTTTCCAACCCTCCTCCCCTCTATGATCAAGGGGGACACAGTTTACATCAATAGCATCCTGGTCATATAGAGTAAACTGGGGCAGGATAACCTATGGAAAGAAATATATCATTTCTTACTTCATCACTCCCTAAGCCAGAGGACTTTAGGCTTATTGCTACATCTCCCCTAGAAGCTACACCCCATCAAGAACTGAATTCCAATTCAGCTTCTATTTTTTTCCAGTTTTTGTGACCTTGGAAGCTCATTTAATCAAATGTGATTTGAGGGAATTGTCCTTTAGGTTTCCTCCTAACTTCCCATCTCAAATGCAGGTCCATTTTGTCTTTCCCTATTTCTTATTTTCTTTGGAAAGCCCTGTGTCCAACATCATTCTCACATGCCAATTATTTGAGTGTCCTGCTGGTTTACTTCTGCTTCTTCTGTATATCCCTCCTGGGGTCTTCCTCCTGCTGCTGTAGGGAGGAGAGGGGAAGATTCTAGAGAAGAGGAATGTTACAATTAAAATTCAAATCAGTTTCTGTGTTAGGCTTTCCTGAGGCTCTTAAATATGCAGAGATGCCCATGTATCTCCAAGGGAGCTCACTTAAGTTGTTATTCCAGAAAGGCATTTTGTGAAACTTTTTTTTTATTGATTTCCATTATAATTTAGAGAAGGATATGGTACTGCAGACATTCAGTGCTGAGCTTGGGGAGTCAGGTAGATCTGTGTTCAAATTCTGCCTAGGATTCTTATTAGCTATCTGACTTTGGGCAAGTAACAATTTCTGAGTTTTAGGCAAAAAAAATTTTTACACTTCTCTACTGTGTAGGTTTAGGGGATACTTACCCTGACAAAATCACAGATATTTAACCATATTGATGTTAATGTTAAATTTTGTTTCACTGTAAAATAAAATTGAATGAGAGTGATTAAGTCCCAAGCTACTGGTAATGTGAATAAATATTATCCAATCTTCTTTCTAGAGAACTTATTTTTCCTGTTGTACAATCAGCAAACTCTCTACAAATGAGACTTGGCATAGATATCTACTTCATAAGTCACATTGGCTATGGTGTGTCCCAATAAATTCCACTGGGCCATTCTAGGTGTGTCTATTGAATAGAGGTATACTGATTTGAATATCTGGGTTTTTGTTTGTTTGTTTGTTTGCTTGTTTGTTTGTTTGTTTGTTTGTTTTTTTGTAGTGTCTATATCCCTTGGGTTCTTAGAAATTTGTTAAGTACTGAGGAAACATGGGTGGCAGGCAGAGAGTAGGCAGCCAGATATCCATTGCAAGTTGGCTTAAATAAATCTTTGAAAGTAAATCCTTTGAGCTTATGTTAGAAGTAGAAGAATTGGAACCCTCTTTTCACCTTGAAAAGACAAGGAAAGGATATTCTATTCCCACTCAGGACTAGAGAGTACACAGCAGGATACAGTAAAAAAAAAATGGAAGAAAATATTTTAATTGCTTTATATCAAGAATTATTGATCTTTTTTTGTGTGTGTCATGGACTCCAGTGGCAGTCTGGTTCGTATGTACCCATCTCACAATGTTTTCAAATCAGGAAATAAAATTCATGGAATTACAAAGGAAAAATATTTTGAAAGTTATTAAATGGGTCCCTGGGGAAGCTCTGAATTTCTCCAAGATAGTTTCTAATACTTGTCCAAACAAGTTAGGGAATTCTGTATACCCCTGGGGCAAAACACACCACCAAAACTGCTGTTTTCTTCCAATGTCTGGATCCTCCCATTCAAAGTCAAAGATATTTCTGCTTTCAGAATCTAAGGGGCAAGTCCAGAAAGCATCTTTTAAGTCTACAACATTAAACCACTTACTGATTTCAGAAATCTTTCCCATTGTTGTATATAGGACTAGTACTATTTTGCTAATTTCTTTCAAATCCTGTCCCAACCTGTAGGATCCAATTCCCTTCTTAACTAGTAGTATTGGGGTATTAAAGGGAGATACGGAGTGTTCCAGCAGTCCATCCATCATTAATCCTTGGATTACTGGTTACAGTTTTCTTTTTCTCTCCGTTCTGATTCTTATGGGGATTATATTTACTTGGCCTCTGTAATGGGGCTGTCAAACTTTGGGATTAATTCTATTTCCTTCCTCCTCTTTCAATGACAAGATTCTTATGATTGGTATAATCTGAGTTATCAATTAGATAGACAATCTAGTAATCAAATCTCTTCCTAATTCCTAAAATTCCTAAGTTTACACCTGATTGCAGGAGTAGCAGAAACTTCCCCAAGGTCAATACATCAGCACACTCTAGTTCAAAAACTGTGGTAAGAGGCACAATAAAAATTTTCTCCTTTTACATCTGAAATTAAGAGAGTTTCTTTGGAGACTCAGGACCGCCAGGGCAATTGAGTTAATGGCCCCACTATCTATCTGCTGTTTTAGAGACTGTAACATGATTTGAGTATTCTTTTTCTTTCTTTTCCCCAGTCCCTCTGATATATATACTTTCTGGGCCATTTCTAATAATTCATCTAAGGGCTTGATTTACTACCTTCTTGCTTCTAGAGCCTTTTGTTTACATCTTTGACCACGAATTGGTGACAAAAGTAGTCAAACTATTCTTCTAAACCAGACGGATCTTCTAAGAGAGCTTTCATTTCTTTTTTTAAAGTTCCTTATCTCTATGCTACTCAGGACAGCATTCACAACCCAATTCTTCCCTGGGTGAGTGGGACCTCTCTAAATGGGAACAAATTAGTCTTTGTAAAGAACAGAAAGTTCTCTTGATCTTTTAATATTTGCTTAAGTTCTCTCCAAAGAGGTCTGTCAAGAGAGGAAATAGATGTTGGTTCTAAATCAATCAAGTTCCTATTCTCTGCCCTTCCTTGGGGCAGAGGTGAGGAGGGGTGTTTCAGAGTTCAAGACATAGGAGTGGTGGCAGGTTTGGGGGGCATAGGGAGGAAGCAGTGCCAAGAAGGCATCCCAAGGATGAGATTTCTCTGGTTTCTTTTCCTCCTTTAAATCAAATTGTCCCTCAGTTGGCAAACACAAAGCTGCCTACTCACTCTCCTCAGTGTTTTTTTTTTTTTTTTTTTTTTTTTTTTTTTTTGT
>JAJPUD010011620.1:14679-46852 GCA_023553655.1 Myrmecobius fasciatus
TTTTTTTTTTTTTTTTTTTTTTTTTTTTTTTTTTGCTGAGGCAATTGGGTTTAAGTGACTTGACCAGGGTCACACAGCTAGGAAGTGTTAAGTGTCTGAGGTCAGATTTGAACTCAGGTCCTCCTGACTTCAGGGCTGGTACTCTATCCACTGTACCACCTAACTGCCCCACTTAAACAGCTCTTTTGAATCTACATATAGATTCAATCTTTGAAGAATCCATTCTTTGGCCAGAAGACATTTCCTTCTAGAGGACTGTCTGCCCACACAAAAACAGTATTTAATAATTTTCTTTTTGTCCTTTTCTTTATATTTTGTGTTTTCATCCCAGTTCTTAAGTCTGTTTCCTAAAGGGCTATCTTCTGGGACATTAGATAGGTTTTTAGAGCCAGCTACCTTAGATTGTTCCTTTCTCATAGTTTACATTAATTTGTCCCCTTTGATGGAGGACTCACCTGATCTTACCAAAGGGAAATGGACACATTCTTATGGATTTGAACTGCTTAGAGTTCACCTGTTTACTAGTTCTTGCTTATTTGGGTTGTGTGCACAACTTACATGATTCCAAACTTTTCTCTGCTAGTTTATTTCCTGAGTTGAGTTAATTCTTTATCTTCACTAGCCCCATCTCTGTTTACTTTTGTTTTTACTTCTTCTGAGTGATTCTCTCTGGGAGTTTACCCAATTGGAATGGTATTCTTCCAGACCCAAGGCCAAGGACCTCTGGAGAACTCTCCAGTGGGTGCCTGCCTAAGAACTCAGTGAGAAGAAGACCCCTCATGAATAGGAAATATCCCAGAGGAGCCGCCAAAGCTATGTGTGGGATAGCAACTCTTCACCAAATTAAAATCAGAGACTCTCAAGATAGGAGACAAAAAGGAATTTATTCACAGTCTTGGGAGAAAGGGCAACTCCCCACTGCCATGATGTTAGCAGAGAGAGAGTGCAGCATGTGCACAGCAGAAAGTAAATTATATAGTTCTAGCACAGAATTTCCCCCATTGACTGGGAGTCCAGGCTCACAATCTAAATGCAAAATCTACCCCAGAAACAAATAGTTAATAATACTTGCCAATAGCACACTCTTTACCATATTAGGAACTTAATGCTGATGTGACAAAAAAAGGAAAGGGGGAAGGGAAATGAATGTTTGCCTAGGATAAGCTAATATCTGTGGCTTTTGGCTATAGCACAACTTGTTATTGCAAAGTTTCAAGTTATAACTAGAGCACAGATCAGGGTCCCATCCTTATGAGGGGTCTTCACTAAATTCATCCCATTCAAGGGGAAAAAATCCTCATCTAAGTCAATTTTAAGTAATTATCCATTCATCTGTCTGGGAGTGCAAAAATGAATCCTACTTGAAAATTAGGAGAGAGATTGATTTCAAACTCCCCTAAATTCAACAATCCATGTAAAAGCTTGAGCCATTAGCAACTTGGCCTCCAACTCCTATCGGGGTATTTTCAATCTAAAACGATTTGAATAACAGGGACCATTATGTCAAATTAGTTTTGTGACATTCTGTGGAGTGATTTTGTCAATTAGTCTTATGAAAGTTAGAGCTATATCTTAGAGTATGTCTTATTTCAGTACTTAAAGAAAAATTATCTTAAATTCTGTTTTAATATAAGGATACAAATGTTTTCAATTATCCACCAAACTACTTAAATTCTCAAAAAAGATATCCTATTCTAGGTACTTCAGTTCACAAAAATAATATCTGATTTAAAAAACAGTAGGGCTAAAAATATGTGAAATGAAATTAGCCCTTTTAGTCTATGATTTTAATATTTTAGAAACCCAAACAAAGGACAAGTATCTCAACTAAAATTTATATTTCATTGGTGAAGTAGAGGGGAAGCTGTTGTTTTCCTGATATTTAGAGAAATACTTGCATTTCTTTAAAAACAAAATCATAGGAGAGGCAACCTGGTAGATAAAGAGTAGTACTCCCAATCTTAGGTTTAAGTAGTACCTCTTACACAGGTTCTAGGAGCTTGGGTATTTACATTTTGATCTCTTGGTGCCTTAGGCAACTCCTTAGGAAGTTGCAAGTTTTTGCCTATTTGCCTGGTATTTTCTATGGTAGTTGCCTAATAAAATCTCAGGATGATTTCCTTCTCCTCCTTTCCCTTATCCTCAATAAAAAATGGGCAGAGGTGATGAACTACAGGCATGAAAGGAGGATTATTTTGTCAGAAATGGCCAAAGGAATCATTTATAATGCTTACAGAAGGATCTAAATTTAAGAATACCGTGAGTGATCAAGAATGCATTAAATTGACACAGTACATTAAAAAAAATCTATAAAAGAAAAATAAATGTAGGATAAAATTTTTAACTTCAAATAAAATTATTTAAAAATTGTGTCAATATTTTATTTCTTATATTTCATAGACATAAGGGAAAATTACATATATATGTATGTATCTATCTATCTATCTAGATATAAGTATATCTAGATAGATAGATAGATATAGATATAGATATAGATATGTCTGTGTGTGTGTGTTTTGGGGGAGTAAGAAGGAAAGTAGTGTTAATAACAAAGGATCCATAATATACATGTGTTTTTAAGTGACTACATTCTGAAGCAATTACTTATTTGAAATCTTAGGTATTAAATATAAGAATTATAACATAGCATATATTTGAAGGAAAATAAACCCAAACTTTCCTATCTACTTTCTAAAAGCTGAAAATCATTATTCAACTAGATTGTCTTTTTCTATTATTCCGCCTTTCCCAAAAACACATATTTTAAATGTTTAATTTGCATGCCATCTATGCAAACAGATTGTCATTATGCCCAACATCTCCCATGAGTCAGAGTGAAAATTTGCTCAAAATTAAATTACTAAAGCAATCAACTTGGGAGTTTAGGTTAGATGGAATAAGTATATATCCCTTTCCTATATATGTATATGTATGTGTATTGTGTGTGTATATGTATATGCACATATACATTTATACAAGCATATATGTGATAAAGAATTGCCTCAGCCTGTATCTGTATATGTGAAACAAATAAGTTAATGGGCATGGGACATAACTAGTTTATATAACTTATCATGGTTGGTCTGCTCAAACAATCTTAATGACTAGTAGACACTATATCCCTGTCCCTGAAATGCCACTATTTGTAGTCACAATTCCAATTAACAGATGAAAATTTAACTTAAAATCATATTCTCTGAATCCCTCACTAAATTTTTGGAATGCTATGTCTATGCATCTAAAATGCTGATTATTACTGAGATTAAGCTTGGGGCTCAAATTTTGGATAAGTGGCTCAGGCTTTAAAGAAAGGTCTGGCTTGGGAAGTTCAGAATGAGAATTCTGACAAACAAAATAAAGTTAGGTTAATCATGCTGGCCTATCATCCCTATGGCACTCCTCATCCACCCAACAACTATGGCTCTCTCTGCTTTTCCAGTTACCCTAAGGTTGAAAGCATGATATCAAACTTGGTGTGGGATGGGGAAGACAAAAATTAGATAAAAAGCCACAAGGGAACAGATAGAGAGAGTAATGACTGAAAACAGGTTCAATAATACGTTACTCTAGAATTGGCAACCATTTTATAATTATAATATTAACTATATCAAATGGTGTCATAAGTTTTGCTCTTATCAGGCTGCCAAAGTAGTACATTTAGAAATGGAAACAGTAAATTATTCTAGGGAGAAGTAGGGAGAAAAAAGTAACCCACAATAGCCAAACTAATCATTTCTCTGAAACTGCTGGTCAATTCTGTCCAATATAAGAAATCTATTAGCCTTATCCAGACAACCCAAATAAATTCGCCTGCTTTTCACTGCTACTTGAAATGAGTTTTACAATATTTCAATATGATTGAAATTGTCTTTTGAATAAGTTAAAAGGATTGTTACTTCTAAAGCTTCATGTTGGCGAACTGATTATTGTTTATGGCAAAGCAACAATAAAAACCTTGTACTGAAGACAAGGCAAGGTGATGATGTCTGTGTCACATGATAACACATCTTAGTGAAAGACCATAAGACAAAAAGTATAGAAAGTGGTCATTTTTAGGGGGGGAGGGAAAGTTCTTACTCTAATTTTAGTGCCTTGGGACAAAGCCTGTTTGTTCATTGCTAGTTGTGGCTATTTCATAAAATATATTTGAAAGACTATTGTAGGTATCAGAAGACCTGAGTTCAAATCTAGTTGTGTGATTTTCAACAAGTCATATAATCTCTCTGAGTCTCAGTTTCTTCCTCTGTAAAATAAAGTTGCACTACTTACTGCACAGAGATGTTGTAAAAATATATTAAGGTTGTCATAACCACAAAGCACTATGTGAATATGAACTATTAAAATAAATGATAGGAAGTTCTACATCAATTAATATTAAGAATGTTGGCTAAGTTATAAAATATCAAGAAAATGTGAATATTTGTAAGTTAAAATAGAACTTTGTTCAATCAAGACACAATAAAATGAACCATTAAAAAGTTGAACAGTAAAAAAGAAAGTTTAAAAAAAAACCTTATCAAAATCATCTTTGACCACAAAATTTCAACAATCTGGATTTATCAAGGCAGAAAAGTTTGAAAATAATAATTAAAAGAAAAAAAAAAAAACACTGGTAGTTCTCAGGTTCTCTTTAAGATGATTATTTTTTTAATTGACCAGAACTATGAAGTCTCCTTGATCTTGAACTCTTTATATGCTGGAGTAATCAACGAACTTTAGTCTTAACTGGAGATTCTGGCTCAAAGACATCATCTTCCACAGCTTCTTCAATGGGCTTCATTTTTTCAGAGGCTCTCATGTATGGGGAGGGCACACCTGTCAACATTTCACAAAGAAAATTAATTAATAGATCTTAATAGCCAATCTCAAATTGTATAATCTTCCAAATACATGGAAGTCTAAAGCAATGGCTCAGCTCAATATATTGTTAATTATTTACTATGTGACAGGATCTGTGTTGGACAGTAGGGATGCAAAGGCAAAACAAAAACTAATATCTACTCTGCGAGGACAGCAATTATGCTCAATTTTTAATGAAACAGATATAGCGAAGGAAAATTTGCCTTAAGTCTGATTTTATTTTGTCATATAACAAAAAAAAAGAACTCAGAAAGGGGAATAGTTGTATTCATCTATTTGTCATGTTTACTGCTCAAAAGTAGGGTTGAATAGATTGATAAATTTTGATCTGCAAAAGACCAGAGGCCATACCAGAGTCTTTGGCATTGTCAAATAATCAAGGGTAACAAATGGATATTGTTTTATCAAAAGAAATAATACAAAAAAGGAAGTGCTTGTTTATCTTTTCTACACATTAGC
This sequence comes from Myrmecobius fasciatus, assembly GCA_023553655.1. Classification (NCBI taxonomy): domain Eukaryota; kingdom Metazoa; phylum Chordata; class Mammalia; order Dasyuromorphia; family Myrmecobiidae; genus Myrmecobius; species Myrmecobius fasciatus. The sequence continues at coordinate 19,999 of JAJPUD010011620.1, forward strand.
TAAACTGGATGTCTTACTCTTTGGACCACTTGGCCTTATCATCTACTTTGCTGCAGCACTCTAATCACTATAGGCCATTTTTACATACATTGCAGCCTTAACTTTCCTATATGTTTTATCTCTCCCTATTAGAATGTGAAGTTCTAAAAGTGGGGACTTTTTTTTCTCTTCTAAGCAATTAACATAGTGATTTTACAAAAAAAACAAAAGAAATACAAAGTAATTTTAGAGGACAGTCTCAGAAAAATTAGGGGAGAAAAGGTATATAAATGGAAAAAAAAGAAATTAGAGGAAATCAGAGATATCAAAAAAAAATGCTTTATAAATAAAGTTGTACTTGACTTGAAACTTGGAGTGTGCTAGAGTTTCCAAGAGAAGAAAGTAAAGATGGAGAACATTTCCAAGTATGGAGAAAATGGTCTTAGATGCAGATGATTAACTTTACCTGAGTTAAAAATCTAGCCTCAGACCCTAACTAGTTGTGCAACTCTGAGCAAGGCAGTTAATCTCTGTCCACATCACTTTCCTCTTCTATAGAATGGGAATCTTATATACTAACACCTGTTTTTCAGGGTTCAGATGAGATAATAACTATAAAGCATTTAGCATAGTACTTGACATATAGTAAGTACTACATAATTATTGCTTATTGTTATTAGATTTTATTCTCATTTTAGCCAAAGGGAGAAAATTATTTGGAGCCTCTATGGGTTGTTTTGACAGCCCTTATTTCAATGTTTAATTTGGACTTGTGTCACTGATAGCACCATTACACTCTCTAAACCTTTCCTGTTGTTGGAATACCAGAATAGTTTTGAGTGCATGAACTGATATTCACAGGAAATGAAAATAGGAATGGCTACCTATTTTTCTGTAGCAGTCACTGTCAGAAAACTAGTCGTCAAAAGCTGGGGGAATTACTTATCATCAGACTGGGTATTTTCTAACTTGATAAGAGATCCGAATTCTTTCTGGGAAAGATTTAGGTTTCATCATAAAATAAGAATGAATATTTCCTTCACTAAGTCAATCAAAAAACCAATTTGGAGTTTGAGTAAAAGTGAGAGAATTGAATACTCTAAGGAAATGATTTTATATAACTCCAAGATGGATGATGATAAATCCTTTTCTGTGTTTTCTACTAACTTTTATAACTCATCAGGACTTTGCCCAGAAGATGCAAACTAATTTTTTAAAGGGATTTTATTTTATTTTATTTATTTTTTCATAATAGCTTTTTATTTTTTCAAAATACATGCAAAGATAGTTTTCAATACTCACTCTTGCAAAACCTTGTGTTCCATATTTTTCTCCCCCCCTTCTTCCTTCACCCTCCCCTAAACAGCAAGTAATCTAAGTTAAACATGTGCAATTCTTCTAAACATATTTCCACATTTATCATGCTGCACAAGAAAAATCAGATCAAAAAGGAAAAAATGAGAGAAAAAAAACAAGCAAGCAAAAAATAACAATAACAACAATAACAAAAGGTGATAATACTATGTTGTGATCCACATTCAGTCCCCATGGTCTCTCTCTGGATACAGGCTCTTTCTATAACAAATCTATTGGGATTTTCCTGAATCGCCTCATTTTTGAAAAGAACTAAGTCCAGTTGATTATCACATAATCTTGCTATGTGCAATGTTCTGTTGATTGTACTTACTTCACTTAGCATCAGTTCATACAGGCCTTTCTGAAATCATTTTGCTGATCATTTCTTATAGATCAATAATATTCTATTATATTCATATACCATAACTTATTCAGCCATTCCCCAACTAATAGGCATCCACTCAATGTAAATTAATTTTATTGGATAGAAAGGCTAGTGGTTCAGTAAAGCTTATTTTTGGTTAGATATTCATTCACATCACTCCTTTTGCTCTTGGAAATTGGGTCACTAAGAAGATGAGCACCTCATTTGTAAATATCCAAACAATTTATTTATCCAATACCTTCAGAGAACTTCTTATACTCAAAACTTTTTCTAAGAGATAAAACACTTTCCTAACTGTTTAAATTGGGCATATTGAATATAATTTAACTTGTTCTTCATGGTTCAGAACTATTGTTATTATTTATTTATTTATTTTTTGCTGAGGCAGTTGGGGTTAAGTGACTTGCCCAGAGTCACACAAGCCAGGAAGAGTTAAGTGTCTGAGACCAGATTTGAATTCAGGTCTTCCTGACTCCAGGGCTGGTGCTCTATCCACTTGCACCACCTAGCTGCCCCAGAGAACTATTATTATTAATACCAGCTATTGCACTAAACCATAATGATTTATATGCCCTCAAGGTTCGTTAAAGAGGATAGGACTACCTGTCTTTACATTAAATGGCCCCAAGTATCTACGATTTTGAGTCAGATTCAGATTTATAGTTTTTTTGGCTCTCTCTTCTGTCCTATGGCATTTTCTATTTCTGTCAACCAGAATCACAGCTGTTTCTCTGAAGGGCATCAACAATCACCTTTTAATCTTCTATGAGGGCATCGAGGTGATGCAATGGATAGAGAACTGAGCCTGGAGTCAGGGGAACCTGAATTCTAATATGGCCTCAGACATTTTCTAGCTGTGTGATTCTGAAAAAGTCACAGAGTCCTGTTTGCCTCAGTTTCCTCATCTGTAAATTGAGCTGGAGAAGAAAATGGCAAATCATTCCAGTATCTCTGCCAAGAATACCCCAAATAGGGTTCCAAAGAGTTGAATGTGACTGAAAATGACCAAGCAAGTCTTCTATGGGTTGGAAATCCAGATGACTTGATGGAATTGTATTTAAAGATAGAGTAAATGGGTTCTGAGTGAGGGGTCCCAAAAGACTCATCTATGGAGAACAGAGAAATGGCTTTACTATTTTGACAACTAAATTTGACAAAGATTTTGACAACTCTTTAAGTTTTATTTTCTTCTGGCTTTGAGGTTTGCTCTAGGTAGATGAAATTGCAAAAAATCTCACTTTCAAATTAAATAGAGCATTAATCTATAAAGTTTGTCAAGGAACCTTTTTCCCCCTCAGGCGATATACTTAAAATACATCTGATTTTGTAAACCACAGAAAATGCCTTGAGACTTTATGCCCTAGAAACTTTGTCAACATTTTAAAAATTCCTTTGAAAATGTTATTATTTTGATTAAGTTCGACCATCTGTCCAACCAATTAAGTAAGTAATTAAAAACTTCACAGGCTTTTGAAATCTTAGTTAGACTTATATAGTTCCTTAGATTGATTTATTTAAATTAATTGGGAAGGAGAAAGCTTTAGCACCTTCTGTAGAAATATTTCTTTTCTAAAATTTGCACTTTTGTTTTACTGATTTGTTTCCACATTAATTGAAGGGGCTCAAACCTTTGGCCATGTTAACAGTCATGTTGAGATGGTTTTGTATTTTTGTTCTTGGAAATAGCTAATAAGATCTGTGTGAATCCCTTAGAATGCAGGTGTAAAATGTGGAGGGGAGTGAGAGGAGAAATAAAAGAGTAATGCTCTTATAAACATGGAGGTTCCTTAGGCTGCATTTAAGGTTACTGCTAAAAAAAAAAGTCTGCCCTTTCAAAATGGACCATTTACATACAGTGTTGGGGAGAGGAATACTTGTATAGAGGTCTCATATACTTGGTGTGAATATTTGAAACTACTGGAAACACTGGATTTCCCATGAGATACTCATATTCTTGAGTTTAATTCCCTGAAAATTCAGAAGCTAAAAATTGATAATGCAATTGTGGGTGAACTGCAAAAAGTAATAGAAAAATTGTACAATTGGAGTGAAGAATGCCTCCTTATGAGACAGCTCCCTTTAGTACCCATCAATGTGTCTATCCAAAGTTAGGCCTGCATCTCAGAAGACTAGAAAGGTATTTACTTAAAAAAATAAGAAAGAGTACAGTGAGCCTTAGCCAGAGTGGGAGGGACTATGAAGGCACCAAATTTTTAGCAAACTGACATTCAGAATGTGCTGAATCCAGCTCCTACTAGCTTTTAATTATTACATTTTCATTGTGAGTAATTGCATATCAGATATAATCAGCCTTATAAATTAGAGCTTTATTTATTATTGTGTTCATTGCTTACATTTAATAAAGTAATAGAGACAATATAAATAATGCAGATTAAACTATTTCCCCCCAGAGAACTGATTGTTAGAGATTTACCAGCATAGCATTGACTATATTATAATAAGAATACTGAAATTCATTTATTCATTCAAGAAATATTCCTTCAGTATCTATGTTTATTGTCATTTATGTATTTATTCACTATGCTGCTGCTGTTTTTTTTTAATTTTGTCATAGTATCGGAATTCCACCCTCAAATAATTTGTCTTCAGTGGTTCCTTTTTTTCTCCAATTAATTCAGCTCATTCAAATTAACCAGAAAACATCTATTAAATATCAAGTGTGCACAAAGTACAATACTAGATGCTTGGGATATAAAGAGAAAAAAATGCTTTAAGAAAGAATGCAACTGACAAGCACAAAACACAATGCATTAAGGAATGATTACCTTTTTCCCTTTTTCCTTCCCTGTCAGCCTCATTTGTATCATCTGTAATCTCTGGGATATTGGATTAGATCAGGGTATTCTTTAACTTTTTTGGAGACATGGACCCTTTTGGTGTAGTATATGGATTTATTCTTAGGGTGATGTTTTTAAATAATTGAAGCAAATGTTTAAAGATTAGTGAAAACAAAGGCATGATTTTTTTTTTTCTGTCAGCCCTGGAATTTATGTATGGTATTTTGAGGAAATCTGTGGAGCCCAATTTAAGATTTCTGGAAATCAAAACCATCCCCCCAAAAGGGAAAAGGACCAATTTGTACAAAAATATTTATAGTAACTCTTTTTTATGGTGGCTAAGGACTGGAAATAAAAGGGATTCCCATCAACTGGGAAATGGCTAAACAAACTGTCATATATGATTTCAACGAAATATTATTATAATGTAAGAAATGACAAACAGGAGGATTTTAGAAAAGCCTGGAAAGACTTACATGAACTGATGCATAGTGAAGTGAATAGAACCAGGAGAATATTGTACATGGTAACAGTAATACTGTATGATGAAGAATTGTAAATGACTTAGCTTTCCCAGCAATACAATAATCCAAGACAATCTCAAAGAACTAATGATAAAGCATACTATCCTCCTTCCGGGAAAGAACTGATATTGTTTGAACACAGACTGAAGCATGCTATTTTCCACTTTATTTCATTTTTTCCCTTTTATTTGAGTCTTCTTGTACAAAATGTCTTCTATGAAAATGCTTTACATAAATGCTTATGTATAAGCAGAGAGCCATTAGGGTCATTTGGGTTACTAAGCCAAGCCTATACCAGAATCCAGATCTCTTAATTATCAAACTATTTATTTCTACTCTTCCTTAAATTCTCATTTTATTTAGGACAGTCTCACTTACCCAAAAGGCTAATTGAGGCTCTTTTATTTCTTGATTGTTTCACTTGGTTATACTTTAAATTGTATGAATTTTATTCTGGCATAGCTAATTTATAGAATACCTAATGTAGTCAGCACTGATCTTTTCAGTTTGATTCGCTTGCCCCATCCAAAAAGGGAAGAAGCAGATGAAACTTAAAATAATTCTAGGAGAGGAACAAAGGGTGTATATGGAAGGCTATAAAGGCGGAGGGCAATTGTTTGGGTACAGAAGAGGAAATAGAGATAGAGAGAAATTAATGACAGCAAAGGTCACCAAGTCAAATGATCTAACACAAGACTATCTTAGAATGAATGGTAATAGTGTCAATCCCTGCCTGGGAGTCTTATCTACCACCTGGCTGTTACTACTTACTAGGATTGGTTAATGGGACTAAATTTCTTATTTTCCAAGAGAGTAGTTGGGTCCATTTCAATTCCAGACTATATGCCTAATATAGCTAATGATAATTCAGTAAGAATGTGATTTCATAACCAAGTGGACCCTAGGTAGTAGGAAGAATAATAAATTTGGAATCAGAGACATTTGGCTGAAGTCTGAGCTCTGTTGCTCACTACTATATTACCTCAGGTAATTTAACTTCTCTGAGGCTTAATTTTTTCATTTGTAAAATGAAGGATGTTAGATAAGATTCCTTTTGGTTTAATTCTGTGATCATATGATTCCTAATTTCCCCTTCCTTCTTCCTTCTGTGATTTCAAACACTAAGTATCCACAGTTTACACATATCAAAATTTTTCCATGAGAAAGGGTAAGTTAACTGATTGATGCTAATGTACAAATGACTGAGAAGACTTCATAATTATTATGCTGGGAGATGTAAGTTTAAATTTAGAAATTTAGGTGCCAAAAATAAGTGAGGTAGGTAGTCTTTTAAATATCATCACTAACAAATAGTTTTTGGATCTCAGATGTGCAAAACACTTCAGAAGGAAGTACCATGTATATGGACATAAGCCAATTCAGTTTCAAAAAGAATATTTATTTAGGAGAAGAGATTACAGACAAAATGAAGAGGTAAAATAAACCCAGGAGCAATAAATATGAAACAGATTTGGAAGAGCAATAGAATTGCCAAGGGAAGGAATCTGGAAGAATCTATAAATATATAATAAATAATGTAATATAATAATATAATAAATCTATAAAATATATAAAGGAATATGCCATGAGGCCTGAGTATGCCATTGACTGGTAGATTAAATCCTTAGAAAAATGTAGCAGAGACTAGTCAGATCAAGTTTCTATCAACTGGAAATAAGAACTGCACAGTTATACAGCCAGTGATGCGACAATTAAGAATATGAAAAAACATAGAATTTGTGAGCTTCATATATTGATTTTTAGGAATAAATAAATTCTATAGAATTGAGCTACAAGGAGACAATTTTAGGAGTGAAGAGAAATTTTAGGAATTTTATGGCAATAGTGGAAGCAATCAAGGATACTTCCTTAGGGAAAGGGTTTTTTTGTGGGTTTTTTTTTTTTTTTTAATTACATCTGGAACTCTATGCCAAAGATATGAGCCTGACAGTAACTATGTCTTGGAAACACTTTAAATCTCTAATTGCTTCTGAATTTGTTATTCACTTCCTTAGAGACTAAAAGAGATTCTGACTGAAAAAAACATCATGGTATTGTGGGGGGAAAAACATAGACAAATGAAAAGATCAAGGAATTGTGCCACAATTTCCCATTTGCAAAAAGAGGGAGCTGAATTGGAGACTCTACAGTCACTTTCAGCTCTAAAGTTCTATAACTTCACTGTTTCTAAATCTTTAATTTTCCATTCAAAAAAAATTTAAACCTTTTAATTAATACTCTAATTCAGTTCTGTTAATTCCAAATTAGACCAATCCACTATTATTCAAAAATAAATAAAAAGCTACAGTTATTTTCTTAATTATTTTAAGCACAAGTACTTTGATTAGAAGCAATTTTGACAAACACTTTTATACTCTGAACCAAGAGTATCTACTGTACACATGGTATACTAGAGAATCAATAATTATCAATAGATAAGTTTAATAAAATATAGTCCATATCCTCAAAGGACCTATAATTAATGGATAGATTATAATGGAGTAAACAATCTGCATAATTTGGGTTTAAATTTTTATTTTCTTTTTTGGAAACATATAGCATTAAGGCTTCTTTTTGTATTCTGAAATATTAAGATATAAAATTAAAATAGTGTCCTAGTCTAAAGTCTTTAGTATAACTTAAACAAAAACCTTATTTCTACTTCTTCAAAATGTCAAAGAGAAAGTATAATAGTTTAAAATTTTGTTTCATCTTTATTAAAGACTTAATCAGTTTTTTGTAACAGAAGATAATCAAGTTCAAGGAAGGATCTTTTAGAAAACTAAAAACTTTAACTTGTCCATGATGACTAAACTAGAAAAAATTTCTTTTACTCAGTAAAGAGAAATGTCTCTGAATTCATCTTTGAATTGAAGGAGAAATCCTTTGAGGAAATTTTAGAGGGATCATTCTTTTGTTAACCAAGGGAGAAAATTTTCTTTTGGACTAAAATCAAAGAAGGTGATCGATTTGTTTCACAATAGACCTGACTGGTTTTTACAATGTAGCCAGACCAGTCTCCAAGTGTACAATTTCCTTCATGAACATTTCCATAGTTTTATTTTGTTATTTTGTTTTAAACCAAACTTCCAAAATGAACTATTTTTTGCTTTAATTTTTCTGTGGAATTTAACTTTGTAGTTCTAAACATTATAGATTACAAACCTCTAACTTGGGGCAGAGAGAAACTGCTCTTAGGCATTTGTCTAATTCAGCATAACAATATTTAGTTTGTAATTAATGCAATTGTTTCTGTCAGATTTGTGCCAGAGTTCTATCTTTTTTTCCACATTTCCAATACTGAAGATTATTTTAGTTTTAATTTTCATTTTATCATTGCCTGTGCCTTTGAGATTAAACAGTGATCAGGTAATATAGGATAAATTCATTAAGCAAAAAACAAACAAACAAAACCATGGTTTTAAATTTTTCAATGACCTGAATGTCATTGGTGCTAAAAAACCCAAAAAAACCAGAACCCTCTACCAAGGCAAATTATAATCCACTCTTTCAATCCCCTTAAACTCAAATTTAGGTAGTCTTTAAGAGTTATCTCTAAAAAACTCCACCTCACCAACAATCCTTTCCCAACTCTTCCTTCATACATATAGCTAACTGATAAGACTTTTCAAATAACCCAAGTCAGAATTTTTTCTAGTTTGAAAAGAACCTATCAGGCCTTGGGCTCTGCTGGCGTAGCTTCTAAAGTATCAAGGTCACTTCCTCATTGTGAGGTGGTATCCAGAATAGAATTATCAAAAGCATACACTTTCTTCCATCAAACATTAGAAAACAATTATTTGAAATGGCAATAATTCCACTGTAGAATTGTATTTAAATAGGAAGGATTACTTTTTTTTTTCTATAAGCACATTTTTAAACCTTGTAGCTGTGGTGTTGCAAATAATTCTTTTGCAGTAAACAAGTAATTATAGATTCCTTTGCCATTAAGAGAACCTAGATTAATGTGACCTGAGCACAATTATATAACTGTGTACATTTCCAACATACAGTGCCTAAGGACTGAATTGATTCTCTTTACTATCTGTGACAGTCAACAGTCAATCATTGTGCCTGTTGAAAATATAATTTACTTTGATGTCCCCTGACAAGTTCAACTTAAAGAAAAATAATTTTAGCACTATTAGTCCAACACTTAAGTTTTATATATCTAGTACTCTAAGTAGATTCTAGTTAATAATAAAACTCTTTGCTAGAACTCATATTAATTTCATAGGGAGAAATCTTGTGTTAGTGCAATAAAGAACTCAGCAGTTTACTGTGGGTGATGATATTGGATGGGATGGTTGGGGGAGAGAGCTTAACATCATGAGATTTAGAGCTGGAAGAGAACTTCTAGAGCATATGGCCCATTTATCTTACATCTATTTCACAGATAAGGAAACTGAGACTCTGGGATATGAGATAATTTGTCCAAAGTTACACAGATAAGTTTTCCTACTCCAAACCTAAGACTTTTCTTCCTATATCATGCCACTCATAAATCAGAGTTTCTATGGGCTATTTTGGGAGCCCATATTTAATGAGAAAAGAATGGACTAAGTAGGCTTGGAATGTAAGTTAGGTGACCAAGCACTGGGTCTGCAATCAGAAAGCCCTCAGTTCGAATCCTTCCTTAAACACTTACTTCCTAGCTATGTGACCCTGAGCTAGTCATTTAATCTCAATTTGCCTCAGTTTCCTCATCTGTAAAATGAAGATAATAATACTTTATTAGATTAGGATTATAAGTGAAATTATAACTGTAAAGCATCTGACATACATTAAAAGTTATATAACACTATTATAATTATATTATTTATAACATTATAGAATTATAATATTATATTATAATAATAATTATAGTATTATAATCTACACTTGGCTTATTGTGAAGTTCAAATATGATGGTATTATTATAAAATAATAATAACAGCACTTTGTACAGTATTGGTCTACTGTAGGCACCTTATAAATAATGCTTATTCTATCCCCTCCCTACTATATTTTTTAAAACAATACCTTACAATTATGAAATACAATATTTCAAGGTTGGCAGATTCTTTGTAAACATTTTATTTGATGCAAACAATAAACAGGTGAAATAAATGCTATCCCATTTATATATGAGAAAACTGAAACAACAAAATGAAGCTTTTTTCCCCTCAGGAGTTACAAACTTAGGAAGTATCTAAGACAGAATTTGAACACATATACACACACATATACATTGCTATCTATTTATATATAAAACTGTCACTAAAGTTGTACCCTGATTTCTCCTAATGGGATGAAAATAATCCTAGGTTAGAGGTCTTAGGATCATAGGATGATAGAGGTCATCTAGTCTATTCTACAGATGTGGAAATTGAAGCTGAGAAGTTATTTGACATGCTCAAGTTCATTCAAGCAGATTTGAAACCAAACTTTTGGGCTTGAGAATCCTGACTCCAAGCTCAGTGCTCTAGCCACTGCATCACCTAACTGCCTTCAAAAGTAAAATGGCTAAATGGCAAACTATTTGAACTGGATTTAAGCTACAAAGAATAGTTTGAATTAAATGAATCTTATAGCAACAACTATCCTCTTCCCTTTAATCCTTTTTATGTTCCTGAAACAGTACAAATATCTAGGCACAAAGTATTCTTAAAGAAAGAGGAAAAGCAGCCAAGAGTCTTCTCCTTAGAAATTTGGATTAATATTTGTATTGTTCTTAATTACCTATGTGTGCAAAGGGAAGGGCATTCTAAATCCATCCACTGAAAATTCAGTCCGATGCAAAATTATCACTATCCCATTTATTTTTATTCCCCTGCTTCAAAAAAGTGAAGTGTGATTCAGAGACCCTAGTTCACCTTTATGAATGTACCTCAATAGATGCTGAGGTCATTTAAAAATGCTACAAGGATCCTTCTCAAAATGTAATTCAGAATTCCTGCTGGTTATATTTTTTTTAGCATAAAAGTGGGTTTTCCAGTGGTTTTCTTGTTTTTTCTTTGCTTTTTTGCTAAGCAAAACAAAACCCCCCAAAAAACCCAATTCAGTAAACAAGTTAACATTTGTATTCTAAAAAAAATTGACATTTGTTTTATTTGCTTGAGAACATATTGTAGTAAATAAAGTGCTACCCTTAGAGCCAGGAAAGCTTGAGTTCAAGTCTTGACTTAGGCAAATATTTGTTCTGTGACTGTGGGCAAGTCACTTAACCTCTCAGTTCCTTAGGCAATGCCTAAGACTCTAAGTTGCAGAGAAGGAGCCAACTTGAATTGGCAAAGAGAGTTTTCTTTTCTAGTAGCTCACCATACCCATGATATCACAAGGGTAGCTCTTATCCCTATTTAATTGCCTCTAATTACTGGGGAGTGGGGAAGGGAAATAGGAGAGGAGGGTAGAAGGCTTCTTCCAAAGACTAACTCTTACTAATACAAGGAAAACTTAAAGAATAAGAAATTAATTTTTGTTTCACTCTTGCCTCCCCTCAAATGAAAGAAAGAAAAAAAAGAAGGAAGGAAGGAAGGAAGAAAGGAAGGAAAGAAGAAAAATTTTTTTAGTTTTATTATTTTTTATTCTTTATTCTTGCATTTTTTATTCTTCCAAAATTTGTAAAATTCAGTTCACATTGAATGTATTCAAAAGAAGAACCAATTTTTGAATCCAGGAACCACTATAGAACTCAAAGCTTGTAGTTTGTTTCAAATCACAACCATTATTCCATCAAAGTTTAGTCTTACACTTGCTCAATCTGTAAAAGTTCTATTTGTTGATCCATACTATCTGTTGGGTAATCTCCAGGAGCCAGAAAATTGAGAAAGTAATACTATTCTGGGGAATTTTTTCATTCTAGAAAGTTTCTCCATAGTCAGATTTATCTTGAAACCTCAGATTTCTTTAGGATTGATTACTTGAGTTTGGGGGATAATAGGCTCAAAGGGAAATTATAAAACATTTAGTATCTGTCTTTCAGTTTAAAAAAAAATAAAAGGATTCTGGATTAGACCTTACCAGTTAGTACTATGGACAAGCCATTTTACAGTGGGGTGCTATATAACTTGGAGATCCTACCAACCTTCACAGGAACCATTGGAGTTATACTGTAAGTATTGGGAAATCAGGTATTGTGGTGGGCTTTTAGACCTTGCTAAAAGAGAAGCCAAATGACCAGTATTTTGCACAGTGGGGAAAACTAAAATCAGGCTACCCATCTTTAGTTTGCCAAAGGAAATACTTGAACTATTTAGTTTAGGATGACATAATCTTTCTTTAGGCATAGATATTCAACTGTGATGAATTTCACAAAGAAGGAGACATAAGAAACTGGTGTCCAAGGGAAAAAAGCTTTCTCTAACTGTGTTTCCTTCCTTTATTTTCAGGTTAATCATCAAGTAAGTTCTCATAAACTGTCCTTATTGTGGCAAATGTACCTGATGTTACAGAACTCTGTCCTATGCTGAATGATAATTCCTTTGAAAATATTTCATATTTCATTCTTTTCCTGATTTATATTTAATTTAGAGTTTAGTAACAGAAAAGATCTCTGCCTTTCTACTTTTGCTGTTATTGTTCAGTCATTTCAATTATGTCCAATTTTTCCTGACCCCATTTGGGATTTTCTTAGCAAAAATATTAAAGTGGCTTGTCATTTCCTTCTCTAGTTCATTTTGGAATAAGGAAATTGAGGCAAACAGGGTTAAGTGATTTACCCAGAGTCACACAAGTAGTAAGTGTATGAGGCTAGATTTGAACTCAGGTCTTCCTAATTCCAGGCCTGGTGTTCTATCCACTGTGTCTCCTAGTGGCCCTCTCCTTTCTACTACACAAGAAAATTCTAGTGAATTGCTATTTTTAATGACTTTTGCATTACTTTTCAGAGAAAAAAGCAAAATAAAATTTTAAAATATTAATAAAGATTTGTTTTAAGGCTTCAAGATTAAATCATGGTCCACAACTTTCACATAAATAAAGATGTACTTCCAAATGACTTTAAGTTTATGTATTTGACAATCTATTGTTATAAATCACAGACCTATTGTGAAGCACTCATTTTCGTTAATTTTGTTTTTTTTATATTAGTGCAATCTGTGTCTTAATTTATAACTTTACTTGACCATAAAAATAAGCCACTTTTAAAATTTCATATCTTACCTAGGAACTGGTTATATTCTGAAATTTCATTTTTAAGTATATTCAAAATACAATTTCCCAAAGAAATAAGGTAATATGGATCAGTCCATTCACAAAAGTCTATTACACAAAACAAATTGGGCTGGTCTGGAAGTACAAACATCTTATACAAGTATTATGTATCAATAAATATTGACTTCAATGCAGTTTTGAACAGGATTTAGGTGATCAGGCTTGACTGCATTTGGAAAACTTCACAATGTACTCAGTAACCCCAAGCTGTTTGTTATTAGAAAAAGTCACCTTTTATTCTGGATATTCTCCCAATGATTCTGTAGGATTGTAAATCAGAATTCCGCAACCTTGGAAATATCAGAATTCCATGGGATCCAAGTGAGGGGTGTAAAGTAACAATATATTGTCATCCATGACTTCAATTTAAGAAGTAGCACAAATGCATCGGTAAAGACATCAATGAGGTCTGGTGTAGTCAAAAAAGCTCTGATTCTGGAGTCTGTGGACTGATTCAAATCTTAATTCTTTATTGTCTATGTGACTTTGAGCAAACTACCTGACCATTCTTGGTACCAGATTGCTCATCTGTTAAAAAGAAAGTGTTGGACAATATATCCTCTAAGGTCCTTTTTTAAAGTTCAATACTGGAAAAATAGGAAACAGTAATGCAGTTAGAGAGAGCAATAACAGTGGAGAGTCAAGGTTTTGCAATCATATCCATGAAATATTAAAATAATCTGAAGAAGGCCACTCTGTAGGGTGCCTCTATTTCTCCATCTATAGAATAGAGCTAATCCCAGCTATTATTACCTATTTTATATAGCAACTATAAGGATCAAATGAAATGTATATAAAGCATCTTGCAAACCTTAAAGAGCAATATTAATGGTTGGTTATTAGGTTAGTTCTGAAGCAAAGGATTTATGGAAATTTTCACACAGGTTAAGAAGATAGGGATGAGTTCAATTTCTTCCTCCTACAGCATTGGCAATGTGGATGACAAGGAAGTATATAAGACCATGTGAATGATTTGGGTTGCTGTCTCTATTCCTGGAGGAAGTATTTACATGAACGATATCTCTGGACAATTGAGTTACTATAGAATAAATAAATAAATACTAATGTACATATAGTATTCTTTTTTTTTTGCTAAGGCAATTGGGGTCAAGTGATTTGCCTAGGGTCACATAGCTAGGAGTGTTAAGTGTCCAAGGCCGGATTTGAACTCAGGTCCTCCTGAATTCAGGGCTGGTGCTCTATCTACTGCACCATCTAGCTGCCCCTAGTATTCTTAGTAAGACAAGTTTTAACTACCAGGTTTCAGTCAATCAATAAGGATGTATTAAACACTTATTATGTGCCAAGTACAGTGTTAAATCCTATGATTACAAAGGCCTTCAAGAAGTTTATATTCTAATGGAAGAGAACATATAAATAGATATGATATACACACACACACACACACACACACACATATGCACTGACAGGAAAGTAGTCTTAGAAAAAACCTAGCAGCTGAAAAGTCTAGGAAAGGTCACTTGGATTAACAATAATTCTATAGCAAAATGTGTTCAGAGTTCCAACTATGGTCACTTGGAACCCATCTTTTATAACTAAAGAGGACCTAAAGGTACCACTTTCCCTTCCCTTCCTGCCTCTGGACTCTCTAGGATGTTAAGGGGATATAGCAATGGTGCCTCCACCCTTTTCTTTTGCAGTTCCCATGGACCCCAGGAGTTTCCTGGATACTAATGCTTCTGACCAGAGTGCATCTTTTCTCCCTTGTCCCTCCTTTGGAATGGAATGCAATCCTCCAGAGGTTTTGAAAGGGCTTTTACCACTAGTAACAAAAGGGAACCCAACAAAGGGGGAAAAGGCTCCTTTTAAAGACCACTCTAAGTTCTCTCTTTCTCCCTCTGACTAGACCACATGTAGTGCTATTGTTAGGCCTTTGTCCACAAAGGGCTGAAACAAGATTTATCTGTATTTTAAAAGAAAACCAGACTGACTGTTCTCTCTTTCCATTTCCTCACTAGAGTTGGGGATGGGGCAAAGGTTTATAGGTGGAAGGCAAGTCAGGGTTTCTAGTAGTGGGGAGAGGAAGGAGTTCAGGATGGTATAGGCATATGGAGATCTTTTAAGAGTATCCCTGGGAACAATAGTAATAATAGCTATAAAGTATATAGCATTTTAAGGTATGTAATTGCTTTACGTGTATTATCTTATTTGATCCTTATAGGAACACTTTTATGAAGGTATTATTGTATCCATTTCACAGATTAATCAATATGAAATGACTTGACCAAGATCATACAACTAATAAATATCTGATTTATAATTTGAAACACATTTCTTCCTGATCCCAAATCTAGGGTTTTAATCCACTATATTACCTAACTGCCTCAAAAAAAAATCAATGCAATAGAGGGAAGGGAAAAGGAACAGTTAAAAGATTTGCTTTCTCTTATCCCAATATGACATGTTCTTGACTCAGAACAAAATCTGCTGCTTGAAACTGTCTTTGGGATATGAGAAACAGGAATGTTATAGGAATGGAGAGGTGGTCTTAGGCAGTTTTAAAGGAGGAAAAAAGGAAATCATAAAGAATGGAAGCTGTATGGAAAAGAGACTTCCTGTGGCCACAGATATCCAGGTACATTAGTATGAGGCAGCAGAATGTGGCTTAAAGGCAACTTTTAATGCCCAGACCAATTTTCAACATTCTATTTGTCCTATCCTAAATCTTCCACTTCTAGTTGGTAAGGTTTTTTTGAAACTGGAAATGATGTGAAAATTTTTGAAATAGGTTATCGATTTAGGTGGATTATTTCATTTTGAAATTGCTTCTGGTTTACTGGAAATGCCTGTGTTAAAATCAGATGTGTGATTACTGTGCTCTATCCTAGGGTAAATAGACATACCCTGAACCTTAAAGACATCTGTCTGAATTGTCAAGGCCAGCTAATTTGGTCAGCAAATCACAAGATGATAGACTTAGAGCTGGAATGGAATCATCTAGCCCAATCCTTTCATTTTTGAAGATGGGCAAGCAGGAGGCTCAGAGAGGTCAAAGTGATTTGTTCCCTGTCACACAGGTAATATATTGTAAGACTGGGATTTGAACACAAACCCTCTCACTCTCAAACTAGTACCCTGTCTACAATTCCATAAAGAAAGTGCAAGGTTTTTTTTTAATTATAAGAATTGTATGCCAGCTCATTGGTAGAGAGATATATGAACACAATAAAGGTCAAATCATGTCTTCTAAAATGTAGTACATAGGCTGATGTAACATGGTTAACTTGTAAATGAGTCAGTTCTGCCCCATAACATTAATGCTACAAATGATTCTACTTTATATTTTCTAAACTAAATTAATTTGTCTGATTGGGAACAGGTTTATTAAGCTATAATGAATGTTCCCTTTCTCCTCCATCCTACAAATTACTCATGGTACTGAATCTTATATAGACAGAGTTGGGCTTGAAGTTGTTTTCTTAGTACTGAAATGCCTGTGGACCATGTCTTTCTGGAGAGCTGTGCATATGCCCTGTCAGTTTTTCCATTCAAAAAGTCCAGGACTGATAAGAAGGGAAACAAAGTATTAATTTGATGGGAATGGTACTTAGAAATACCCTTTGATGAGTTAGCATTAAAAGAATGGTTACAGTGTTTTCCTTTTAGTCTCTTTTCAGCTAACTGTATTACATTCATAGCAACAGAAAGAGCAGACACTCAAGAAATCATCACATGTATGTTTGCCTTTTCTAAAAGGGAGATTATCTTAGCAGAAATAAAAAAGCAGCCTCTATAGGCACACACAGATCATGTGAGTGAGTGGCTGATGCACAGCTGACAGAAGAAAAGCAAATACAGATAACCAGATGAAATGAAACCACCTTAGTAGCCAAGGACCCTGTCTTGGCAACAACCACAATAAATAATAGCAACAATGAACCTTGAAGGGGGAGGGGTAATTTGTCTTGCCTCTCAAAGTAATTTTCTGATTTCTATTCCACAGGATTCTAAAGAAAGACAATAATGCCTGAAAAACTAAGGGAAAAAAACAACAACATGCTTTCATAATAAAATCTTTAAAAGCTTAGGTTCCACTGACTGCTGAAGAGTATGCATCAAGATAAAAAAAATCTACCTGAAGTTATTTAGCCCAGATCAACTAAAATGGAGGTCTGAGGCTTTCAAGAAAAATATAAAATATCTCTAGGTTGCCATGACAACACCATTGCTGTTCACCACTTGTCAGTGATGAGATTGCTTTGGCAATCTCTCTCTGATCACCAGAAAGGTGAGAGTTGAATACTTCCGAACTGTACTGGCCCAGATTGAGAAGATGGGGGTGTGTGTGATATAGTAATAAAGATAATAACAATATTAGTAACTAAAATTATATAATGCTCTTAAGGATTATAAATTATTTTGCATATATCATTTCACTTGATCCTCATCACTTACCTGTGAAGTAGATAATATTATTATCCTCATTGTACAGATGAGGAAATCAAGACAGAAAGAAATAAAGTGACTTGCTCAAGATCACACAGTTATTAAATGTCTGAGACAGAATTTGAACTCTGGTGTTCCTGACTCCAAGCCTAGTCTCTAGGTTCAGCTGTAAATATAGCTCTAATACATTTAGAATAATTTATTCTAAACCTTTCCCCAAATCCTTCAGAAGATCTTCCTTTCTCTCAACAGTTTTTAGCCACTAACAGTTCAACAAGAACTCACATTTGTGTACTGTTTTTGTATTTTTCTTATACACAACTTCATTAAATAGCCACAGCGCTAATAGGGGTTAAAGCCATGAGTGGAAGCTAGGTCTTCTGATTCCAAGAGTAATGTTTTGCTTTGTTTGTTTTCCATGATACCATGGCTGCCTTCAATTTGTATGGTTCCTTACCCAATGAAATGAGAAAAGAAATATGAAATTTAATTTACTTCAATACATACTAAATACCTATTACCATGTGTAGGTCCCTGGGAGATGCAAAGAAAAAAATGAAATATTCCTTATCCTGAAGAAGTTTGCATTTTACTGAAGAAATCCATCATGTACCCAGATAAGTAAATAAAAGATAATTTGAAAAGGCAAAAAGATAATTAACAATAAAGGGGACTACATTAGTCTTCAAAAAGGAAGTTGCAGCTAAATTGAGCCTTAAGGGAAGATGAAAATTTTGAAAAGATCAGGAGAAGTAAATTCTAGAACTTGCCTGTTGTAAAGTATGCATTTGGGAGACAGAATATTTAATTCAGGAATGAACTAATAGTTAAATTTGGTGGGATATTGGGAAGGTGTGAGTGGAGAAATGTGAAGTAAAGTTGGAAAAGTAAATTAGAAACAGATTTTGGTGATTTTTAGTCTTTACTGAGGATGCTATATTTTATTCTAAAGGCAATGGGGGTCACTGAAGTTTTTTGAGCTGGGGAGTGACACAAACATATGTGCTCCTTAAAAGTTTTGTATAAGGTAAGACTGGAGAAAAGAGATTGGAAGTGGAATGTAAACTTGAAAGAATGACACAATTCTCAATGAGTTAAAAATCAGTGTTAGCATGAAGAACTGGCTAATGTTCAATGTGAACAAGCAAATCTGACTCTATCGGCTTAATTTACCAAATCAATTGTGTAAAAAGCAAGGGAAAAAATGCTAGATACAGAGGAAAGATTTTGGCCCAAATTCTGGCTGTACCACCGAAAACTTAGACATGTTGTATCACCTCTCAGGGCCTCTCTTTCCACATATATAAAAGTCACAGTGTTGGGCTAGATGACTAATTAAGTCCCTTTCATCTCTAAATCTATAATTAGACTCAGGACAGAGCCTTGGAAGAATGCATTTATAATAGGGGCAGGAGCTATATTATATAATAAAGAATACTCAAGTTTTGTTATGTTGAGAACATAGTAGTTTCACTTAGGAAAGAGAATAATCAAAAGGAATGAGTGGTAAACAGTGTCAAAACTTCCATAGAAGTAAAGGAGAATGAGGACTGAAAAAAGAACCAGTAGAAAGGAAAAGATTGAAGATGAAAGTGTACAGAGAACAGTTAATGAGAAAAGTTTCTGGAGAAGAAAGAAGATAAGCTCAAGGATAAAAGCAGAGAGCCTTGGCAAAGAGAAGAGCCATTTTTTCTTTCAGAGACTTGGAGAAAAGAGTATAATAGATAAAAATTTAGAGGGATTTTGAGATACAAAGTAGGAAAAATGAGTAAACTCTTGAAAGATATCCTTGATTTTCTCAGTAAAGTAGAAGAAAGTCATTTCCTGACAGACCTTGGACTGCTGCTGTGAGGAGACTGATAAATCAATCAGAAAAGTCCAAAAAGATTATTGTGTGGCACTGAGGGTCTAGTTGAAATTAGACAAAATGAGTTTGTGATAGACTCAGTCAGCAATTGGGTAACTTCCAATATGCAATTGATGAGCATAGGAATAGGCCTATGCTTTAAGAATAAAGTACCCAATATAATCAAACTGTTAAAAATATATATTGGGTCAGAGACTACAAATAGAGAAAAGTAAGTCCAAAATATTGGTGACAGATATCAAAATGAATACTTTTAAATTCTTTCAAATAAACACATGTAGTTTGGGTGAGGAAATTTGGAAATATAAAAGATACTGTCTCCTTATAAAATCTTTTCTATCGAAGGGGGTTTATATGCTTTAATATGTTCTAATATTATTTTTATTTTATCTATCTACTTACTCTCCCCTTCACCCATGTAATTTTATAGTTCAGGAAATTAGAATACAGAAAGTTTAAGGGACTTGCCCTGACCTAGGCAATTCATTTAATTCAATTTGTTCAATCTCAAAAAAAAAAATCATGTGCTAAGGATATAAAACCAGTAAAACCAGTTAAGAAACTTGCAACCAAATTGGGGTACAAAGTACTTAAATAAACATGATAGAATGTAGAATGTGTAAAAAACAAGATATTTAACAGGATCTAGAAGTGATCATTTCAATCTATCTAAAAGAAAAAGAGCAAGAGAGTATGGCACAAACCAAGAGGGATTGAATTTTGCTGAAATGGATGGTGTATGAGAGTCCTTTGAAATGAACCTGGAAATGTAAATTGGAACCAAATTATATTTGCTCTTAAAATTTGACCAAGACTGAGTTTTAACTTTATTTTCTAGACAAGAGACTCAGAGACTATTTGCCCACAGTCAGATTTATATATTAGAAGGGATGTTTTGATTACTGAATAAAGGATAGAGTGGATGAGGAGAGATTAACAGCATAGATAACAAAAAACTACCATAATACAGTTGAAAAGTGATGAGAGGTGTAATAAAAATAAGAGTAGAAAAAAAGGACAGATGTGAGATTATGGAAATAAAATTGACAGGATTTGACAATTGATTATCTCTGAGTGAGAGTGTGAGGAAGAGAAAAGAATCTAAATTGACTTTGAAGTTTCAAGCTTGAGTTACTGGGAGAATAGTGGTATCAATCACAGAAATTAGGAAATTTGAAGAAGGGGTAGTTTGGGGGGGAAATGAGTTTAATTTTTTACATATTGGATTTGAAGTGATGAAGGGGAATGAAGGTAGAGATAACCAGTAGGTGGCTGGAGATAGGGAAACAGAATTCAGAAGAGAGACCAAGGTTTCATATGCAGATTTGGGGATCATGTCACCTACACAGTGGTTATCTTTTGAGCCATGGAAGTAAATTAGATCACCAAAGAAGGGAATGCACAAAGAGGAAAAGGCTAAAGACAAACTATTGGGTGGATATTCATGTTTGTAAAGAGGAAGACAAAGAATTAGAAAATTACATGAAGGAATGATTTAGCAGGAAAGAGGGGGAGAAGAGAGAGAGAGAGAGAGAGACACAGACTGACACAGACACAGACATAGACACAGACAGCATTAGAAAGACACCCCATCAATTAGGCAATGGATGAACAAGTTATGTTTTATGATTGTGATGGAATACTACTGTGCTATAAGAAATGATAACTCAGTGATCTTAGACAAGCATGGAAAGATGTGCATGAAATAAGGAAGAACAAAATGTATGTGCAGAACCAATAGAACATTGTATAGAGTAAAAGCAAGACAAAAAGAAAAATCAAGAAAATCAAAGTGGGGTTGGAGGGAGAAGAGAATCCAAAAGGAAAGGGAATAAAGGAGTTTAAAGAGACAAATTAGGATGAGGTTTGATACAGTACATTGGATATGGCAATTCTTTTTGGAGCAAATAGTTTCTGTAGAATGGAGTAGATGAAAACCAGATTGCAAGAGGCTGAAAAATGAATAGAGGTGGAGGAAGGGGTATCCTATTAAGTCAATCAATCAATAACATCACCCCACTTATTCTTAGTATCTTTACAAGGTGAAAACACATATCAATGGTCTCAATCAGAGATGTGAACCAAGTGTGAAAAAGTACTAGACATCTACATTGAATCAATCAAAGGCATTTCAATTAATTTCTTGGATTTGTGGGGAATTAGGTCCCTGTAAGACTTTGTATAAAACAATATAGCTAATGTGAAGTCATATGAGTATCTGGTAGCTTAGTAGCAAGCCAAGGCCTTGCAAGGAAATTACTTTGAGTGGGGAAGGGAATTGTTTCATCCACTATATTCTTCCCATTCTTTTGGCTAGAGGACAATCTTGTGAGCTTCAAAAGGTCTAAAGAATTTTGAACTTCCCAATAAGACTAACATCCCAAAACAACTTATGGCTTTGTCTTCATTAGGAGTCAAGGACAGACTGGATGTGAAGACTCTACAAAGAACCCTGCAGAAAAGATAATACCATCACTAATTGTAGTATCTTCAGAACACTACTGAAAGGACTTCCAAAAGCTTTGAGTTACACTTCACTACTTGTGCTCTTTCCATTTGGTTCCACTTATCCTTAGGTTCTATATGTATTTGTGGAAAACCAAATCATAGACTTCAGAAGAGGGGGAAGGAGGAAAGGGATATATTATACCAACTGTTATTACTATAAGCACTTCAGTAAAGAGACCTTTCTAACAACTAATTAAAGTTAATTAACTAATGGATAGCAACTAATATAATCACAGTTAAGAAGCATACTGGATAAGGTATAGCATTAGAAAAACATCCCATCAATTAAGGAATGGCTGAACAAGAAGAAATTTACAGATAATTTTGCTGCATATTTAAAAGTAATAGTAAGTTGTACATAATAGATTTACAGTTTTATGTGTAATCATCTTTTGTTCTGTATTATGCTATGAAAATGCTTGTTTTATTCCATAAACTAAGAAAAAGACATCCCATGATACCCAAACCCATAGGTTATCCTGGAACCCTGAATGAAGACATAGAAAACATTCTCTATGAGCAGGATTTGGAAGGACAACTTAAGAGCATGAACTATAAATGAAGACATAGACACAGTGATTGTATTCTGAGCCTTCTAGGAGTTTAGTCACCTGTCCATGACTGAACTACACTTATGACTGAAGTGCAGTAATTAATAGACTCTTTCCATTCACATGAAACTGTTCACAAAATAAGCATTTAATAAATATTTCCTAATGTCTTTGATTTAAAACTGATAGATACCTTGGAAGTCATCTAGTTTGATCTGTTCATTTATGGGTGAGAAAAAAAATTGTCACTTATCACACAGGTAACAAATGAGAGTCAAGATTCAACTCCAAATTCTTTTATTTCAAATCCAATGTTATTTTTTACTCAACCATGGACCTCTTTACCAGTCTCATGGTTTTAATTTCACCTCTATGCAAATGATTTCCAAATCCTTATCTGCAGTCCAAACTCTTGCTGAGCTTTAATTTTGAATTTTCAAGTTTCCATCTGGTTACATATGTTTGAATATTCATAGGTTCATAGGTTGGAATAAGGAAGGACACTGAAGGCTAACTTCTTCATTTTACAACTGAGGAAACTGAGACTGAGATAGTCTAAGTAACTTGTTTAATGTCACACAGGAAGTATAAATCTTAGAAATTTTTTACTTTAAATCTAAAACTCTTTCCATTATATTAATATGCACTCATTTTAAAGGGTAAGGAAGAACTGAGAGGTAGAAAGGTATAGGGAATGAAGAAGTATCTTTGAAATCAGAAAGATCTGGCTTCAAGTTCTATCTTTGACATACTAGTTGGACAAGTAACTTAAATACTCAGTTCCTTAGAGACAATTTTCTAAAATAATTAGCCACGAAAACAATTGATGACCTCAGTTTCATTAAACTGGGAGTTTCTTCCTCCAATTAAATTACACACATACAACAACAACACCGCCACCACCACCACCAATAACACCAACAACAATCTTTCTTCACCCAAAACAAGGAAAAATCAAATTATTTTTTGAGGTAATATGTGTTATGGGTATATCAAACCATATTATGTATATGTATATATGTGTCTCTAGTATTAAGTAGCATAATTAGCAATATGGATAAAATTTAATAGTAAAAACATTTACTTCCAAATATGCAAAATCACAACTCTGAGGTACCACTACACACCTGTCAGATTGGCTAAAATGACAGGAAAAGATAAAGATGAATGTTGGAGGGGATGTGGGAAGACTGGGACACTGATGCATTGTTGGTGGAGCTGTGAATGGATCCAGCCATTCTGGAGAGCAATTTGGAACTATGCTCAAAAAGTTATCAAACTGTGCATATCCTTTGATCCAACAGTGTTTCTATTGGGCTTATATCCAAAGAAATCATAAGGGAAGGAAAGGGCCCCACATGTGCAAGAATGTTTGTGGCAGCTCTTTTTGTAGTGGCTAGAAACTGGAAACTGAATGCATGCCCATCAATTGGAGAGTGGCTGAATAAATTATGGTATATGAATGTTATGGAATATTATTGCTCTGTAAGAAACGACCAGCAGGACGATTTCAGAGAGGCCTGGAGAGAATTGCATGAACTAATGCTCAGTGAAGTGAGCAGAACCAGGAGATCATTATTCACGGCAACAACAATACTATATGAGGATCAGTTCTAATGGACATCACTCTCTTCAACAGTGAAATGCTTCAAACCAGTTCCGATTGTTCGGTGAAGAGAGCCATATACACCCAGAGAGAGGGATGTGAAATGTGGACCACAACATAACATTTTCATGTTCTCTATTGAGGTTTGCTTGCATTGTATTTCCTTTATCAGATTATTCTTTCTTATAGATATGATTTCTCCTGCACAAAAAATGATGCAATAACTATACATATATTCGATTTCTTAAGTATTCTAACATAATTATCATGTAGTGGATATCCTGCCATCTAGGGGAGGGTTGGGGGGAGTAGAGGGGAAAAATTTGTAACAGAAAGCTTTGTAAGGGTTAATGTTTAGGAATTACCCATACATATGTTTTGCAAATAAAAAGTATTAATAAAAAAACAAATATGCAAAATCAGAAGCTTTGCTGAAGAGAGTTTCAAAAAGAAAATAAAGAAAACCACATTAAAGCTCTACTGAGTCTCTGAAACCTAAAATACAATCAAGACTCAAATTTGGGCCTGGATGAGTTCTGAAAAATCCTCTTAAAGGGAATGAAACTGCTCACATTCAATATTAATGTGCTGATATGCTTCAGTTTCTCAGCACTCAAATACTATTATTCCATTAAGCATGGGAAGAGGCCAAGAAAATTTTAAAATGATGCCAAAGACAGTCAGAAAAGTCCTGCACAAACTACATGCAGAGCATTTATTTTGTGGTGTTGAAACAGAAAATGCATAGGCAGGGAATCCCTGAAGCTGCATAGCTGTGACTGTGACAGTTAAGGAGATGATGAAAAAAAAGGAAAAACATAAAAGTCAAATCTAAAGTAGGGAACATTACTTACTAAGAGTCATTTGAGGAGAAAATATATAATATATGTAATATAGTGGACTGAGTAACAGACAGATTAAGTCAGGAATACCTGTGCCTCCAACACTTATTAGCTGTGCAAATCACTTTACATCTTCATCTGATATTATGTATCTGTAAAAATGGTTTAATGATAGGACCTATCTCAGAGGGTGTTTGTGAGGATTAAACAAAGTTGTATACGTGAAGTGCTTTGCAATTTTAGAAAACTATCTAAAAGCTAGCTATTGTCATCATCACCAGTTAATTCATAGGAGATAATTCAGCACCTCAACTATTGTTGGGATTGCCGTTACTCACAGAAAGGCCCTCCTAATACTTTTTCACCAGTTGCTTTGCTTTTAGGAGATGCTGCCTTTCAGAAGTAGCCCCAAGATAGGCAGTATTTAGATTTAAGGTCATCTATACAACTATTATCACTAATACAAGAGACTATTTAGAGGAAGGAAAGTAAAATAAAGTAAAAAAAAAAGTCTTGGATGAGCAGGACTAGACACTTTAAGGCCTGAGTGTTTTGAACTAATTGAATGGCAATTGAATGATTTGGATATTGAACAGGATGAGAAGCCTGACCTTATTCCTGTTTAAAAGACTTTGCTTCAAAGCAATGTAAAGTAGGTGTTCTAGACCTATGTGGTTGATGTGATCTCAGACAATCTGGGATAAAATATAGGTTTAATTTTGTTATATCTGTTCATATGTACAATTCCACACATTCCAAAAAAAATTCTATACTATTTTTGTGAGAAAAGTATAAAAGAAATTGGAACCAAGTAAAGTTCATTTTAATCTCATTTACATATGTCACTGTTCCCAGGAGAAAAGATACTGTATAGTGAAATAAACAAATGAATTGAAACTCTTTTCCTTAAATTTTTTATTTTGCTCTATTAAAAGTCTCTTACAATAAAAGGTCATAACATATTGATAACTATATATTATCTGAGGCTTGCTTTTGGTACATAGCCAGTGTTAATCTAGAATTAAATTATGGAATAATATTGAATAACAAATTATTCAATTGGGGAAAAGTTTATCCAACTGCATCTTAATATGTGACTTCATAGCTATCTTTTTAGTACTTTTATGAATTATAAACCTCACTCAGTTTAGTAATCTACCTTTGTAGGAGTTCAATGAAATCCATAAAATATTTAGTGCATAAACCTGTCTAAAAATTCTGCTTTCTATATTGTTTCAAGATAGCAGACAATCTTAATATGAAGGAAGTTCCACCATCACACTCTTTAGGAAGTGTTCCAAATTTAATCAAAATCAGTCAACTCCTTTGGAGATTATACCAGAAGATGCCTAAAGACAACTGTTCACCATTTTGTAATCTGAAGTGAAACAGAAACTATATAATTTTTTGGTCAACAACAAATACTGTCCATGCCTTAAAGACTCTTTGAAGGTTTGTACCAATTATATGCTTTGGAAATAACTTTTTTACATGAATTCATTAATAAGTAGAATCTTTGACTTATTTTATTCATAACATATAAATGATATAAAATTAAAACACACAAACACTTAGACTTAGGAGATAAAGGTTTTTTTTGCAGTTTAAAGTTAACTGAAGTTTAAAATCCAATCTAAAACATCAATAGAAATCATTAAGTACATGCAAACATAAGAAATACATAGATTTTATATTTTTCTTTGGATTTGTTGAATGGTTCTCAATATACAGCAGTGGCAGCAGAAACATTGGTAGTGATGGTGGTGGTGGTGATAGTAGTAGTAAGTAGTAGTAGTAGTAGTAGTAGTAGTAGTAGTAGTAGTAGTAGTAGTAGTAGT